>CALNHX010012884.1:0-21686 GCA_940337035.1 Agriotes lineatus
TCTTAGTGATGGCCAAAAAGGACGCGAAACGTAATTAAATCAAAATGCGTGGTAGATCGTTGAATTCAGAATAAAAAAGGCTTCTAAAATTTGAGAACAGAAAATCAGAATCCTATTTGAAAAAAATGAAGTTGATCGTGGTTGCTCGAAGATGAAACTTAGCTGAAATTTTGCTTCTCGAAATGATTGTAGCAGAATATTTTTCAATGAAATTGCTGTTTTTTATTCAAATTTTACTAAAATTGCAACAAGTTAGAGAAAAAAGCGTACCTAAAACATTTGCAAAATTATGCTTAGAAATAACTCTACAACTGTTTTTACATCATTTTCGTTATTATAAATGCGCTTTGCAAAACGAATTGTGATAATTTTTTAAGTGAAATGATGTGGGATGGCGTATTTTTTATCGCTTATTGAATAAAAATGTCGTTTTTTGTATAATTTCAAGTGACATGATGTCAGTTTTGTAAAATTTTAAGTGAAATGATGGTGTCAGAACATTTTTTCAACGAAATTGCTTGTTTTTATTCAATTTTATGTTAATTTGTGGTCAACATACATATATTTCCGTCAAAAGTATAAGAACTTCGTAATAAAAATGAACAACGAGCCTACGTAACTGAAATTTTGTTTATCGAAATGGTGGTGACAGAACATTTTTTCAACAAAATTGCGATTTTTCAATGAGAGTTGAATAAAAATACTGTTTTTGTAGAGAATTTGAAACTGAGCTAGCATGAGTTCTCAAAAAATTTGAAAAAGTGTACGTTTCGATATACTGTTGGGCCATAATTATCTATAACAGCAATGAGATAACATGAACAAGCAAATACAACGCTTGAGTAAGAAAGAGATAGCCATACAAAAAATTATATTAGTAGGCATGTTTAGTTGACAAATGTCATAATTAAAATTAAGAGTCAAGCCTTCTCGAATATTTCCTACTATGTTTATCTCTTTCTTACTCAGGCAATACGTGTTATCTTCTTGTTCATGTTATCTTATTGCTGGTATATATAATTGTGGCCGAGAACTGCAGCGTGGCTAAAGTTCGTAGCGGATGACCAATAGAAAGCCTCGGGCTATAACGTCTTTTGTAATTACGCATAGCAGCATAAATTTAAGCATGCTCTAGCACGGGACTATGAGTGAAAAAGAGAAAGCTATAGAAACCAATGAAGATTGTGTGATATAGCATCCGATCTGTTGGGCAAATTATAAAAATAAAGTAATTATGCCTGCGTTTCCAGTGCAGCCTCTGTCGGACAAAGCAAATTCGTCACCAAGGCTGTTTAAACGGACAAAGAGCTGTTCATCGCACAAAGCACTGTTAGTCACAAACGCATGTCTCAACCTGTTTTAAAAAGGGAACTTAGAAAAATCTGAAAAATTTCAAATTCAAATATTAGCCCGAAAATTGAAAATGACCGCCGCATAATTTAATCAGAAGCTAATGCGTAATTTAATCAGTACGGTACTACGAGTAAAAAAGAGAAAGTTATAGAAACCAATGAAGATTGTGTGAGATAGCATACGTTCTGTTGCGGAAATTTTCAGCTATATAGTAGATATGGACAATGGAAATATCGATAATCCATGCGCTTCACTCAAATTATAAAATAAAAGAATTATTTCCACGAAAACCAGTTACAAATCCAATTTAAAAAAAAATTGTGTCAACCTTTAAACACAACAGGCTACACAATTCCATTCTTATAATTTATATTTTTGAAAAATAGTTGGTTTTACAGTCTGGCAGTATGATGTCAGATCAGTGAAATGGGTTTCCGATAGCCACATCTATTAAACGGTTTTAAACTGGCCCCTTTTTGAAATTTCTTCGAGGAACAAAATGTATTTGCTCTAGTAAAACTGAGAATAATTTTAAAAAATATCTATGTTCATAAACAGCGATGTAAATTTGAAATTCATTAGTTAACAGGGCGCCGAAACGGCACGCAACTGTTGAAGTTTTAACCGCATTCAGGTACGCTGTAGGGGTAGCTCAGGTGGTTAACCCCTTAGACTCGTAATACTGTGGTCGCTGGTTTGAATCCGGCCTAGGACCGTCGCAAAACGCCTTTTTAAATTAAATAATGCGAGCTAGAGAGAACAGTTGCGAAGAGTGAGACGGAAGACTTCGGCGTGACCTAATCAAATTCAAAAACGGGCGCTAAATTGAAATTAAAAGGGCAGCCGCGAGAAGTGCGCACGCAGAAAACAAAGATGGACGACACCCGGGAAGTTTAAATTAAAAAAATGGAACTTAGAAAAAATCTGAAAAATTTCAAATTCAAACTGGCAGCCGAGAGAAGTGCGCGCACAGAAAACCAAGATGGCCGACCCCGGGAAGTTTAAATTCAAAAAAAGAAACTTTTCGCGCGAAAAGTGAAAATGGCCGCAGCGTAATTTCGGAAGCAAATTAAAAAATGGCCGCCGCGTAATTTAATCAGTAGCACATATTTAAATTACATATCAAACTTCATATGTGATTAATTAGATCAAAACGCGGAATTAATTGGGTCAAACCGCGAAATTAATTAGGTCAAACCGCGGATTTAATTAGATCAATCCGCGGATTTAATTTGCGGAATTAGGTCAATTAATTTGATTGCTCAGTTTCGGTGCCGCACTTCTACTCTTGAAATCGGACATGGGTATATTATTATTTTCACTCCAAATTGCATGATTAATCAACCTCTAAAGCTATGTCAACGCCTTTTAAATCACCCTGTATATGTAGGCTCCTTGGCAACGGCATTATGTACCTTGATACTACAGAATGTGTATGAATTTTCAGGGGCCCCACTCCCTTGGAAGCTCGTTAATTGCAGGATGACCGAAAATGTTAATATTATTGTTTAGTTAATTTGGGATGGAGATACCTAATTTGATATTAATTCTAGATATTTACGGTGTAGGTTATTATGTATATTAATTGCGTAATGTTCTATCACAGCTAAATCACCGTTGTTTTTATAATCAGTTATGCAGTTGTGTTTCATACAATGCAAGTTATGCAAATTAGTTATTTAATCTATCGGCGTACAACGCAACGATTGTAATTTTTCTCTAGTCAGTTTTGAATCTGCTTTCGCGAAGTAAAGTAAGTTTTTCAAATGTTAGTGTTTTATTCTTAACAAGTCAGTCTGCAAGTAGAACTCGTAATGTATATTACACGTGTGCATATTTTAAAATCTCTAATAAGGTTGTGGTCGGATGTGTAAGGTAGGTCCATATTTTTTAACTTGAGGGGTAAGTGATGTTTGAAAATTAGGAGTATAATTCTATAGCTGTTCCTGAAACTTTGTGAAAACGTTGAAGTTCTGAACGTTATCTATTGGTTCTATGAAAATAAAAAGTTATTGCAATATAGACATTCCTTTGAAAACTGTTCACGAATTTTCTGTTTTATAATTTTCAGTTAGGTATATATGGACGTAGATATGCAATAAGGAATCAAGTCCCACAAACACATTGTTGACAAAAAACCTCCTAAAGTTTATGCTGTTCAATAAAATACTGCTTGTTGGCATATCCTGCAGTCAAACTGTTGTATAAGACTGATTTCTTGTTCTTGATGTAAAATTACAGCCAAATTTTCAGTAAATTATGTTATAATACTCCCATAAGCCGCGAATTTTTTGTCACTATGGCAGCGGCAAAAGTTAGCCCTAACTTTTCCAGCTACAAAACGGAACCTAACTTTTAAAACGGTCTAATTTTAAAATAATTTTTGCCTTGTTTGTTAATTTAGTGACTTCTAAATTACCTAATATGTAAATTAAATATGTATTCATTAAATTGTCGTACCGAATTACACTCAAGCTTTTTTTTTATCGAAGCAAACTTAACATTTATAATTCGAGTTTCCTTGCTTTTGGGCAATTCAACTCAAAAAACTGCCAGAAAAAATTACTCGTTTTTTGGACTCGTAATTTTTTCGGACGAGTAATTTTTTCGGAGGCAGTTTTTTTCGTTAAATTGCCAAGCAAAAATTTCTCATTAAAATGTCAAGTTTACTTCGACAAAAAAAAAGCTCTCGTGTAATTATAAGTCGGACATAATGATTACTAACTACTTAGATTTTATAAGTGTAAAACTGCACTGGTATCATTATCTTAATTCGTAATTACGAAACGTGCCATGTTGACTACTATAACAAGTAAGTAATTATAATAATTTAAATTTTTCTTATATCTACAGTGGGATTTTACAAGTAGGGATTAAAAACGTGTCTTAGTTTAATTTTGTTGGAAAGATTTTGACTAAAAGCGTCGACCAAACTCAATATTACATTTAAATTGCAATTTGTGGTATATAAAAAATTATGCAATTTAAAAATTGCCGATTGGAGTAATATTATCTTTTTCAATAACCTAATTGTATATAATGTGTTCACGGTATTTGTAAACCAGAGCAGGCAATCTTATGAAGACGGTTTTGTTGGTGTAAATAATACTCTTTTTCTGTTGTCAATTTGTCTTTTTAGTAAATATTTTTAGTGATAAATAAATACTTCTTCTTCTTCCTCTTAGTATAGGGCAGTGGCCTGTTTTAAGCACAAAGTGGTTCTATGAGCCCTCTTTGCCCTTAGGTCGGGTAGGTGGCTAACCTTGCCCGTCGAAAGTGAGGAAGAGTTCCCTTGTTTTATAGGTTAACGACTACTACAGGTGTTAGCGTGGTAGCCGGGGAGCGTACGATTTTAAAATCCATCTAGCGTCTGCCGGGATTCGAACCCGGGCCGGCCGCCTGAGAGGCGAGCATTTGCTTTCCCGGCCATCTGCTAACCTTTAAAGTAATTAATATTAATTATGTTAAATCAGCTATTTATTTGAGCAGAAACTATATAATATTGTTTAATAACATGGGGAGAAAAATTTAAAAATCCATAGAGGATCCAATTTCCTTCTTTGAATTTATTTCGCAGAAATGTCAATATGTTCCACAAACTGTTTTGTTCCTTCGGAAATATCGAAACTATTATAAGATTAATTTATATATTTATTCCATGGTTCTCTTCGTTTAACCAACTGCCACAACTTCTTCAAATGTAACAAAAAGTTGTTTTCTTCTGCATGCTTGATGTGCATTACAGTGGGACTAACAAATTGTGTAATATTTGAGGATGGTGTAGGTTTACGAAATATTACTATATTTTTAACAAGCATTTTGAAGCCAAAATGTAAACCCCCTATTCTACCTCCATCAGTATAATCAGAATCACTATCATTCTCTGATTCTGATTTCTTTAATGAAATAATAAATGAAAGAATATTTTCAACTGATAAACATCCTATGTTTTTATTCCATTCATTGAGAATCAGTTTTTCGCAATGATTAAAAAATATTTGCTACATCTTCGCCGTACATTTTGAAAGACTCTCATGTCATACATTAGCAATGCTGCCTTTGGACAAAGGTTGAGAATTTACGTGTTTATTATAAATACATGAAAGTGGAACATATAATATAGGAGACAAGAAGCACAGAAATTTGCTTCAGAATTTTTGTAGCTAGAGATTGTTTATACTTTTTTAATTTGATGTTAATTAATGAATTAATATTGTTTATCTACTCCAGTGGGATAAGTAACTCATTACGTCACCCATTTGACACTATTTCAGTTAGGTAATGAAGCTCATTACACCACTCAGTTATGTAATGGTTTCATTACGCAACTGAGTTGTGTAAGACTTCATTACCTAACTGAAATAGTGTCAAATGAATGACATAATGACATTTGCCTACTAAAATATTTTTGAAAATGGCAGATCTGACATTTCTCTTAATGCACTTTTCTCAATTTTAGGCAGTCGTAGATAAAATTTTGTACAATACATGTGTGATAATGCATCATTAATATACTTGTATGCTTACATAACTCGTGCTACGCACTCGTTTGTAACTTACACACACGTATATTAATGATGCTGTTATCCCACTTGTATAGTAAATAACTATTATAAAACTAGATCTTTTATTTTACTTACGGTACTCCTAATAAGATATAACATTTTTGACAATGTAGTACTGTCTACATAACCTAGTATTCAAACATCTAACATAATAACAGGCTGTATAAATTTAAATTAAATTTAATACTAATATAATAAACTAGCTTTTACCCGCGACTTCGTTCGCGCGAGGTTCGTTATTTGTGTATTAAATAATGTTCCGCCCCACCCCGCCCCGTCTCGACCCTTCCCGTCCCGTCCCGCCCCTTTCCCTCCCGTCCAGTCCCGTCCCTTCCCGTCCCGTCCCGCCCCTCCTCTTCCATCCCATCCCCTCCCCTTCCATCCCATCTTTTTCCTTCCCTTTCCGTCCCGTCCGTCCCGCCCCGCCCCGCCCCGTCCCGCTTTGCCCCGTCCCGTCCCGTCCCGTTCCGTCCCTTCCCTTCCCGTCCAGTCCCGTCCCGCTCAGTCCCGTCCCGTCCAGTCTAGTCCCGTCCCGTCCCGTTTCTTCCCTTATGTCATGTTCACCGTCTTGGACTTAAAAATAAATGCCATTTTCGCAATAAACGTCCCAATAAACCTCAATAACGACACCCATATCGATTTTTAGGCTTACTTATTCTATTTCACCCCCTAAGGGGTTGATTTTCGGAAAATCACGAAATACGTGTTTGCTTATTTGTTTTTAGGAGTACTTCAAGTCGAAATGTCTATTTAATATTATTTTTCCATACAAAATTGGAACCCCCATTTTACCCCTTTAGGGGTTGAATTTCGAAATATCCTTCCTTATTCCTTGTATACATCATAAAGGGAACCTCTGTGCAAAATTTCAGCTTTCTAGGTCCAAGGGTTTGGGCTGGGCGTTGATGAGTCAGTCAGTCAGGACTTTTAGAAATATATATAAGATTGAAATCATGATCTGCTCTGGTCTAAAAATATTGCGAATACAGTATATAATCCATTCACAATGTTTTCTCCCCCAGTAGGCTGTTATCTATGTTTTTAGTTGGTTACATGCAGGAATTGTGATAGAAGTCAAACTGCGACATGAAAGAAATATGAAAGTTGTTACAACTGCTTTATTGACATTGTTACAATTGAGACTATTGAAAGTGCTATGAAAGACGACCTGAAAAATAAACTATGTGTTTTTTATGTAGATTACAACTTGGTTTTAAAGCAAAGGCACATTTACTATTATCAAAGTCAGGAACTGCTGCACATTGTAAATACTGCGTATTGCGAGCTACGCTGCGGTTCGCTAACTTAAGAGAGATTCATTAATATAAATTTAAAAAAAGGATGCTTGGACCGGGAATCGAACCCGGGCGAGCATTCTACCACTGGTCCAACATAGCTTGGTTGAATAAAGCGCTGCTATAATGGTATATGAACATAGTGAATCACTCGAGCTAACAGCCCACGACCACAACAGCTGCCTCACCGCAGCCCACGGCCACAGACGGTTCGCTCCGCTACAAGATTTAATTAAATTAAAACTTTTTCGTACTTTTTTGAAAATAAAAACCGACCTACGACTAAGTCTAAAAATTTGCAAAATTTTAAGCCATCATACAATTTAATCGGTCCAGTATCTTCGGAGGAGATAGCAAACAAACATACAAAGAAAGAAAGAGAACAACGATTTTATGTTATAGGATACTGATAAAGACATGCCTTTAAAGCACGTGCGCCGAGTTTAAGAGCACGACGCGAAGCGGAGTGCTTTTAACGTCGTTAGTGCTTTAATAGCACTTATACACGTGTATAATACGCTACATTTTCTACGATCGTAACAGAAATATAAAAACTTAGTTCGGTGACACTTTTTTCGTCGCATTGTGTTAGATATTCTAGGTTATGTTGACATCCAAACTTACGGCAAAGCCATTGGTGGCGTGTTTTAATACTATATTAAAACACGCCACTAATGGCAATGTGCGAAAAAGAAGTAATTCGGGCGCTAATACGTCCGTTTTAACACTAGAAACTGTGCAAAAAGTTGTCATTTTGACATGATCGTAGAAAAAAGTAATTCTATAGTAGTCGAATTTTCTTGTTTATATCCGACAGGATCGACTACTTTCTAAAATACCCACATTTAATATCAGTCACTCAGCGTTGATACAATATTAGGCCATTTACAGAACCTAATATATTTTCATATTAATTGTTACAAGAAATTAGTAATGTAAGTTATGTGAAGGAGAGATCCCTCTGAAGTTTAATTGTGGAGGCCGCTGTCCCCCATAGTCCCCACCTCCTACGCGCCTGGAAGTTGTGGAGGAGATTACATGATATTGTTAAATCGAGAAGATCCAGGAAGAAGAAATGAAATAAATAAGAAAGCGAAATCGCCTTATAGTGTAAAATTCTTTCGTCTATTGAAATGAATATGAGATCTAACACAAAATTTGAACCGAATCGTGAAGTTTAAAATGCACTAGCGCCATCTATGAGGGTTCGTGTAACTATAACCTTATTTAAAATTTACTTCTGGGAAGTTCGTGTTGCAAGCTACGCGATTGGTGCGTCATATCCAAGAAGTCAGGTGATCGACCATAGACGCCAAACAAACATTCGAGCGTAGCTCGTGATATGTACATTATAGCTTATAGCCATTTGTGAAAAGTGAAAAACAGTGAACTTTTTCCATCAAATTAAAATGAGTTCTCCCAGTACATCTTCCATTCCAACGAGCAGTAGCTTGGTATATTATTATCAACCCGTCGAAGCTGGCAACTATACACCGGAGCTTCTTCCTGTTATAAACCAAGCAGCCATTTGCCAAGCCTTGCCTACATATGCTGCAGGTATAATCGTCTAGCTCTGTTAAGTAGTAGATTCAATTGTTTTGCCCTAGTTTTAGCCAAACCCTGCTTGGACCATCACACCCTGAACGAGCTCCAGTGTGACCTAGAAAAGCTGTTGTCCAATGCTGTGGTCCGCCGTCGGCGCTTGATGTTGCAGATGGAAGCAATTGACAACAAGCTAGTGTATAAAACAAACAAGGTTGGTTGCTGCCAGAGCCGTAAACATGCAGGATCTTTAAACCTGTCGCCCTTTACTCTGGGAGCAGATTTGAAAGAATCCAAATTTGCTGCCAAACCTAATTTTCTGCGTTTAGTTCATTTAGGCTTACCTGAAATGTCTTTCCAGAATAAGCTTTCTAGTTTACCATTTGTTTGGTAAGGTTTTCTTTATTGTTTTTCATCACACGGCCTTTCAGGCACCCATTCGTCCCACCTGAAACAAAAGTGTTTGTTATAAAAGATACCTGTGCACCAATCCTAATAAATAACATCTTTTATTACATCAATAATGGATCAAGTATTTAACTTCTTTGTCATATTTTTCACATTTAACATGGTAACCGTCATATCGAAGAAAAGAAATGGTACTGTGGGGCCACACCACTTTATGTTTTTAGATCTAAAATTATTTGTAGTCACTATGTGAATAAAGTCAGAAGGGCTCCAAGGAGCGGCATCAATTCTACGAAGAATGTATTGCCAAATATATATATATATATATGTGAATAAAGCTCACATCAAATTAGGATTTCCTACCGTGCATTATATATAACTCGAACGTCGTTGGAAGCTGGGGTCGCGTGCATTGTATGCAATTCTCGCTATAACCACATCTAAATGTAAATAAAGTGCTTATAAATGCATAAAATGTAATTAATATTTTTGTGTTGACTGCTTTTTTTGCCACGTTTCTAATGCCAAAAAGGTAAATAAAAATAACATTCTTTCAAAAAGTGAAATTTTTCTGCCAAAAAAAGAGTTATAATAATATTGGTACGTATTTGGTAGGTTTTGAAACCCCAGTAAGCTTTAAAAAGTCACAGTATTTGAACGAATATACCGAATGGTGTGCTAAATGCATCAAATTGTCTCTGTCGCTGCATTTGTTTGATTGCCTATATTTGAGCACACAACAGCGAGTTCTCAATAATTCATGTAGCTTCAGAACCAAACTTAACATGGAGTTGCATGTGCACTGCGCGAATTGCATTTACCAAACTCATGGTGGTGTACATGTTAAAAATTGGGATCTGTTGTTCGTATCCGATCAAGAACGTACAATATATCTCTATTCGAATCAGGGTTGACAAAAACCCAGATTTTTTCAAAAATTACCTGCCCACTGGATGTTGGTCAGGTTTTTTGAGTTTTAGATAAGTTCCGTACCAATGGGGCCATAATTATACAGTCTGTTCTACAAAAAAGGCCCCGCCTTCTAGCACCTTTATTATTTATTTTAGACCCAATAAACCTGATATCAAATCAAATGACACATAAAAACCTACATTTTAACACAATCAAAAAATTTTTATCTTCAATTGTTTCAGAGCGGTGACGTCACATGCAATTTTTTTAAATGACTATATATTTTTTTACATTTTCTGGTAGAGGTTTTTTTTATCTTTTCAACAATATAAATATTTCATGCACTTGCATAAGAAAATTTTCGTGAAAAATTACAAAAACTTTTTCACAGTGGGAGGCCATAATACAAAACTATAAACAAAAGCATAACTCAGAAAAACAAAACAAATAGTAGACAAACGCTTTAACTGTCAGATTTCAGAATAATGTAAAGTGTTTATTGTTTTGTTTTTCTGAGTTACACTTTTGTTTATAGTTTTGTATCGTGGTCTCCCACCGATAAAAAGTTTTTTAATTTTTCTCGAAAATTTTCTTATGTAAGGGCATAAAATATTTATATTGTTGAAAAGAGAAAAAAAACCTCTACCCAAAAAATGTAAAAAAATATATACAGTGTCATTTAAAAAAATTGCATTTAAAAAAATTGCATGTGACGTCACCACTCTGAAACAATTGAAGATAACAATTTGTTGATTGCGTTAAAATGTAGGTTTTTATGTCCCATTTGATTTGATATAAGGTTTATTGGGTCTAAAATAAATAATAAAGTAGCTAGAAAGCGGGGCCTTTTTTGTAGAACAGACTGTATATAACAGCTATGAGATAAGATGAATAACAAAATAGAATGCTTGAATGAGAAAGAGATGATCATACAAAAACATATTTTAGTAGGCGTGTTCAGCTGCAGTGCCGGTTTTAAGGTACTTGGGCGCCCGGTGCTACTTTTGACCGCCGCCCCTACCTATGTTTTTGTAAATTAGTAATTTAAACAATCTGAAATTGCATTAATTTGTATATTACATTAAAAAAAGGCGTCCGATATCCGAAATTATTTATTATAATAGATAACTTTACAGAATACACCAGTAAATAATAAAATAATAAAAAAAAACTAATAAGAAAATACACACACACACACACACCGAAAAGCTAATATTTGCTTTTCAATTACGTGTTGCCATTCCTATTTTTCTACAATACCTTAATATCACTAATAGCGTAGGAACTGAATAGAAATAAAATATAAATAAAACAAAAATAAATATTTTACATTTAAAACTAATAAATAGTATAATATTATGTACCTAACAAATTTTATAAACTTCACTTTAGTCACGAGTGTTTAATAAACGAGTATCTAGAGGAGTTTATATAATGTGTTACATACTATACTTTTTCTACGACTACAAATTTCGACAATACCTATAACATCATACTATTTCGTTAAGATTTTGAATATTATGTATGTTATGTTAAATTATACTTGACAAACGTCAAAGTTGACTGTTGAAAGCTAACTTGATTTTAGTTTTGGCTGTGGCTAATAAAGCAAATACTGTCTGAACCTAACTTCAACCTGTGACTAAAACGTCGTTGCCTACTTCAGGTCGTGATTATAGAGGCGCTTTAGTCACAGGAGTGATTAAAATGTCACTTAGCGACGTATATGTTAGTCTGTTATAATCTACTAGCAACCAGTGAGACAAATGTCTCATTTAATAAAACAGCGTCCCGGACGGACGGAAATCACGTGATTTCTCGAAAACCGGAAGTGTTACGTGACTGAAATTCGGTTCCTGACCTGACATGACCATTCCAAACATATAACTTTAATCACTTTTTTCTCTATCTCTTACGGTTTGGCTGCTGAAACAGCGTCCCGGACAGACAAAACAGCGTCTCGAACAGACAAGTCTATTAGATAAAGGATTTTCGTTACAGGAGTAGAAAAAAATCTGTAAAGGGCTTTACACAGAACTTCCCTCGTCGACATTGTGCCACTAAATAATTTTCAAATCAAATTAAGTTAGGAGTACAAATATCTTCACGTTTATAATAAATTAAATACATTTTCAAATTTTTAAAAAAATTATCTCGCTGGGGTTTGAACACCCGCCTCATTTGCGGGTCTGCAGAAAGCTCGATCCTGGCAGAGGATGTATGTGCGGCGGAATGCCATCTGAGCTACCGCGTCTCTTCGCGAAAAGTCCGGCGGGCGCGTCTCATGAAGAGCGTGTTGTAATGGCTGAAACATCTTTTGTGACATTATCCTTTATCGGGTGAGTCTTATTTTCGGCAAATGTAAATCCTCACCTATGTGAAAGTTATTACTTTCTTTTATTTCAAAATTAACACAAAAATAAACAAAATTTACTTTTTTTAAGGTGCTCACCCTGTATATATTTGTATGAAATTGTACCGGTTTCATGCGAGGTAGATACATAATATGTATGCAAAATATCGTTTTCCTCGGACGGACAGACAGACAGATAGACTGACGGAATTGAGAAAACCTCTTTTTTGTCATCTAGTGACCTTGAAACGTGAAGATCTAAAAAAATCTGGTGATTTTTTTCGTGATTAGGTACAATACTTCCTTCGTCTTTCAGACGAGGGAAGTAAAAAACACAAACACAACAAAATTTTCTCTCTGATTAACTTTGTATTTTAAAATTAACTAAAAGGTCAAAATAAATAAATTAAAAAAAAACAACATGGCCAATGGCCACTATTGCAATATATTGACATGTCTGACTACTAATATATTAGGAACTGTATTAGGAACAAACTTTGGAAATGAAGACATAATCACATGTAAGTACAATCACATTCGTAATAAAATACAGAAGAGAAGTTTTACTGTGTTTTAGAAAAGTCGATTTTTGCTTTTAAATTAGAAAAGGTTTGTATTAGCTGGTTGGTGTCTACGGTTTTTAAAATGTCTGAATTTACTGATAATATGGCTAAAAAATTAATTTTTCTTAGGCCATTGAATTTCGAAGATAGGTTTTAACCCGTTTCAGCATGGAAAGTAAACGCTCCCCTATTGGGGTGCATTATTGACATACAAATTTTTAGTTCTCTCGTCTGAAAGATGAAGGAAGTATTGTAATCGCAATATTCACAATTCAGGGTCCCTGACGAAAAAGAGGTTTTCTCAATGCCGTCTGTCTATTTGTCTGTCTGTCTGTCTGTTGGCGGTATAACTCAAAAAATATTTGTCGGAGGAAGACGATATTTTGCATACACATTATATATTGTGTTGGTAGCACCACGTTAGGATAGCTATTTTAAACTACAATGAATATACCTTTGTACTTTTAAAATTATGTAATACATTTGAGACTCTCATTAGGGCGGGGTTCATCAATCATGTTAGGTATCTATTTTTAGATATTCAAATTTTTTATATAAATTGTTAATTCAATGACTGTTATTAAATGTCAGTTTGACTTTTAACCAGTATAACAGCACAAGACTATCAAAATTGACAAATATACTTTCTCTTTCACAAATCAATGATTACCTCACCGAAGTAAGTATTGTTATTAAGTTATTTTACTCAATTAATTGTTTGTTTATTCCTTTATCAAATATAACTACCACAAACCTGACTTCCTTTCACTTTTACAGCTACTCACATCAAACACCAATGATCTCGATGATTCTCAGCCATGGTCAATGTCAGCCTATTCTCAATGTACCTTCAATCAACTAAGGAACTTCCCAAAAGTCAAAACTCCAGGCTCCTGTAGATCCAACTTCACTCCTTGAACTCCTAGTATGCGACCGTCGACCTCAGCCTTCTGGTAAACTCCAACTAGCAGATAATTCCCAAACTAATTTCTTTTGTCCTGAGCTCCTATTCTGTAGCAACCAAATCACGCCAACAAACCTCAGCAGTAGAATCCCCAACTCCAACAACGAATGTCAATTATAGCTTGCAATGCACCAATAAATCCAAATCTATCCAAATGTTGTCTTCTTCTTCTTTGTAGCTAATTAAACTGTATTCCACAATCTCTTCACCGATTGTATACTCACATCAACTCTAAACCATCTTCTCACTTATATTCGTTTTGTAATCTTGTTAAATACCTTTTTATTCGTATAAGCCCAATTATTTTCAAAATTTAAATCAAAATTTTTAGTTTTTATTAATTTTTACTGGATTTTTCATATACATCTATCTATAACTTAGTTTGTTATTATCCTGTTTTTAAACAAAATGTCATCTTATATAGTTACGATTATTGATGCCCACTTTTAAAATTACCTAATCTGATCTAAACATACTACAATTAAATTATTACAGAGTAAGCATATTTGTCTCATACTAACATCATCTTTTCTTCCATCACCAATACGAAATACTCAAATGTTATAACTTTTCAAGATAAAATTCCAATTTATTTTTAATAAATCTGCATTACCAAATTCAATTCAACCAACACATCTTTTCTAATTTTTCTAAATTTGATTGTATCAATATACCAATTTTATTTCTTTTAATTTTAATTTAATATGATTGATTTTTATGTATCATAATAATATATACGTGGAATGAAACCGGTACAATTTCAGACAAATCTATACAGGGTGAGCACCTTAAAAAAATAATTTTTGTTTATATTTGTGGTGCGGTCCTGGTACGGAAAATGTAAACAGTGAAGTGGTAACGCGTCACTTTTTGACTTTTTGGCGGGTATAGGAGAGCAAATCAAAACATTTGGTGAAGTGAATTGTTATAATAAGTGCTAATAGCAGTAAAAGAAACATAAATTAAGGTAGAATCTATCATAATTAATTAATTAAGAATAAAACAGACATTGAGACCGGCGTGACCTTCCGAGAAGACGATTCTGGGTCAGCAGATATCGCGGCAACTAATCGGCTATCGCGTAGTCTGGCTCCGTGCAAGCAGTGATAGCCGAACGAAGAACAGCGCGTTTATTTGTAAACAACGAACAGAGACGGATTAAGGAAAATACATTTTATAAGAAGGAAACAACGAACAGCAAAATGCAGGAAATGCTAGAAGAAATAAATAGGAAGCTAGATAGAATGGAGGAAAGGGATCTGCGCATGGAAAATAAATTGGATCTGCTCCAAAAGGAACTGAATACAATTAAACAAGAAAATGAGCAACTCAAGAATGAAAACCACTACCTAAAATTAAAAAACGCACAGCATGAGAAGAAACTGGAAGAAATGTCTAGGGAAATTAAAAAAAGGAACATCATAATACAAGGCATCGTAGACCAAGAAGAGGAGAGTAGTTTACAACTAAATGAGAAAATAAGAGTAGTTCTTAGAGACATGGGAATAGAAATAGTAATGGAAAAAGACGTGGGAGGAACGAGAAGACTTGGCAGACACCAAAATGGAAAAACTAGACCTATACTAGTGGAACTTGCGAAATGGGAAAAGAAAATGGAGATTCTGAAAGGAACCAGAAACTTAAAAGGAAGAAATATATACATGGAGGAAGAAGACTCAAAGGAGACGCAAGAAATTAGAAAAGAATTGATAAAACACAGAAATAATATAAGATCACAGGGACATCACGCAACTCTGAGATACAATAAACTCATAATAAATGGAGAGGACCACTACCTGGAACAGCTAAATGAAATAAGAAAAGAGCTGAAATAAAGCCGGGGAATGTAGAAACACCAAAAGAAAAGATGGGAGGAAGAACCATTAGCGAGAGATCCCCTGAAGAAGATTTACAAGAACAGTTACATAAAATAACTAGAACAAATCGAGATACCGGCACAATTCCAAAAAACTCCAAAAGAAAGTAATCCGTACACAAGCAAAGAAAACGACACAGGCAACGAAAAGGGACATGAAAATGGACTTGAATAAAAACAATATAGAAGATAATAAGGGAAAAGAATTTGAAAACGATATGATAGGCATAGGAATTTGGAATATAGGAACATTAACTGGGAAGGAAATAGAATTAATAGAAGAAATTGACAGAAATAAAATACATATCTTAGGAATAAGCGAAACTAAGAAAAAGGGCAAAGGAAGTACATACTTAACAAATAAATACATCTTATATTACTCCGGAGTAGACCCAAAACAAAAAGCGAAGGAGGGAGTAGGAATAATAACCACGGAGGAAATAAACAAAAGAATAACAGACGTTAAGTCAATAAACTCACGAATAATAGCAATAACCATAAAGCTAGAAGAAACAATTAATATTATTCAAATCTATGCACCGGTAGAAGGAACATCAGAGGAAGAAATGAATTATTTTTACGCGGATTTACAACAAATACAAGATGAAATGAAAGAAAATCAAAAAACGATAATAATGGGAGACTGGAACAGTAGAGTAGGAAAAGACCAAAACAGAGGAATGGGATGTATGGGAAGCTATGGAGAAGGAACTCAAAATAGAAACGGAATAAAAATGATAGACTTTTGCAAAAGAAACGACCTACTAATAGGAAATACACTATGGAATCAACCATTAGAAGACAAATATACGTTTATTGCAGAAGAACGCAACGCTAAAAGCATAATAGACTACATAACTTACACACAAAACTTAGCAGAGAAAATACAAAAAATTGAAACAAAGAAAGAAGCAGAAATTGGAACCCAACACAGACTAGTAGTAACAAAGTACCACACCAAAATAAACAACAACCAAGAAACAAGAAACTATAGTAGTTTGGCAATACATAAGCTTAAAAGTGCAGAAAATAAAGAAAAATACCAGAAGGATACAGACAAAGAATTTCAAAGCAAGATGAATCTCCAAACAACGTGGACGCTAGAGGAAAGATGGAGAATTTTTAAGGAAACACTGAAGAAGGTAGCAAAAAATATATGGAATAAGTAAACGTAAAAATCACATGAAAATGACAAGCTGGTGGACTAACGAAATAAGAAGTAAGGTAAAGGAAAAGAAAACAGCATGGAAACGATATATCCAAACAAAAGAAATGAGGGATAAAGATGAATACAAAATAAAGAGAAACATAGTGAAAGAAGCAATCAAGATAGCAAAAAAAGAATCCTGGAAAAAGATGGGAGAAGAGATAACAGAATTACACGAAATAGATGCCAGGAATTTTTGGACGAGGATAAAAAGATTAAGAGGGGATAAAAGGAAAACTATAAAAGCAATATAAAATAACCAGGGGCAAATACAAGTAGACACAAAGGAAATTCTAGAAACGTGGAAAGAATTTTACAAAAATATGTATTATACGACAGTAGAATCGGAAGATAGTATAACTCGAGAACAATTAAACCAGGAACAAACAATTACGAGGGAAGAAGTTGAGGATGCAATCCAAAAAATAAAAATAGGTAAAGCCTGTGGGGAAGATGGCATAGCCCCAGAGATGTTAAAATGGATGGGCCAAAAAGGAATAGACTGGTTTTGGATAATATGCAGACAAGTATGGGAAGAGAAGAAAATCCCGAGAGACTGGGAAAACAACCTGTTAATTCCAATCTACAAGAAAAGAATACAGACACATTGTGAAAACTATAGGCCAATTTGCCTAGCCCAAACTAGCTACAAAACATACACGAAAATATTAGATAAGAGGTTAAGAAATCAAATCGAACCAAAATTAGGGGAAGAACAGGCAGCTTTTAGACCAAATAGACAAACAAATGATAATATCTATATAATCAGAAACATAATAGAAAGAAAAATTGAAGAAGGAGAAGAACTATATCTAACATTTGTTGATCTGAAAGCTGCTTTCGATACAGTGGATAGAAAAAAAATATGGAAGACGTTGAGAGAACTGAAAGTAGACATTAATCTGATAAAAGCAATAAGAAGTACATACGACACAGTCAAAGCAAAAGTACAATTGGCAGGACAAAGATCAGACGAGTTTGAAATGGAGAAAGGAATTAAGCAAGGCGATAGCCTAAGCCCTTTACTGTTTATAAGTTTAATGGACAAGATAACCAAACAAATAAAAGAAAAACACAAACAGTTGGATACAGTAATTGGCTACAAGAACTTAGAAGCAATTAAACTTAGCAGCCTCCTATACGCAGACGACGTTATATTACTATCAAACACCAAGAACAAAATGCAAAGGCTAGTCAATATATGGACAGAAGAAATAGAGAACATGAAAATGAACGTGAACATTAGTAAAACAAAAACTATGATTGTGAACGAAAATCATAAAGAAGGGCAAAAGAATAATGACAACATGTAAAAACAAGAAACTGGAAAGAGTATCGACCTATGAATTTCTAGGAAGTATGCTAACGGAAGACGGAAGAATGGATGCAGAACTAGCAAATAGAGCAAATAAATCGACAAGAAATTACTATACCATAAATAAAACAATACTAGGCCATCAAGACATTGACATAGAGGTGAAAAAGAAAATACATAATATGATAACAATACCAACTATAACATACGCCTGTGAAAGCTGGACAATAAGGAAAAAAGACGAATCTAAAATTAATGCTATGGAAATGAAACACCTCAGGAAAATGGCAGGAAAAACTAAACGGGACAGAATAAAAAATGAAGCCATAAGAGAAATAACCAAACAGGAACCAATAATGGAAAACATTAAAAAGAAACAACTAAACTGGTACGCGCACATTACAAGAATGGAACCTAACAGAATTGCAAATAGAATAATGGAAGCGGGAAAACCAACCAAAAAACAGAGAGGCAGACCCAGAAGAAAATGGATGGAACAAATCAAAGAAATAGGACTAGAAAAGGGAGTGACAGTGGATGAAATGAAAATAATAGCGAGGGACAGAAAAAGATGGAAAAGCTGGATACAGGACTAGAGACCATCATCCGATGCCCGAAAGGGCATTAAGGATTAGAGAAGAAGAAGAAGAAGTTTATATTTGCGTTAAGTGGGAAATAGATTAAAGTAGTAATTTGCAAATAGATTAGGCCTTACACTTGACGAAAATAGAACCCAACAAATAAAAGATAAGGTCGCAAAAAATTCAAAAAGTTTCCACAATAATACCCTTCGCTTAAATACAACCGCGCGTCGCACACATTAGCGTGTTTATTTTTCAACAACTTAGTAATAAATACAAGTAATAATTTTTACATAGTGCAGGCTTTATTCTTACCAAAAATGAGACTGAATAGATATAGAATAAATTTTTTACAATACAAAAACGAGGCACAAATTTGTGGTTACTAAATATAGCTGCGACGGAGAAATTAGAGAAGCCGGTCCTCCGTGGCTCAGGTAGAAAATGCGCGTCTCCTTAGGATATCGCACTAAACGTTGGGGCTGCACACGCTGGCCGTCTGCTGTTCGAATTCGACCACCGGTAACGTTTATTTAATTTGAAAATTTATGTAATTTATTAGAAACGTGAAGGTATTTTTACCCCTAGCTTAATTTGATTTTTAAAGTTAGTTATTGTCACAATGACGAGGGAAGTTTTGCGTAAAGCCTTTCGTCTGCATTAAAGATTGTTTTTTATGTTACCAACGTCATTAATTGATTTATTATTGTTGTTTACTAGATTACAAATCACTACCCATTCTTTTTGTGATCATGGCTTTTTGATAACTGTATGTCTTAATGACAACCAAAAGCTTTCGATAGGCATTTTAAGGTAAACGGTTGCTTTTATGCTTATGAACTAAAAGCACTTTATTTTTAGCTTTTTAATCCTCTTTGGTACATTAACCTGAAATTTCAAAAAATGTTACATATAACAAAGTTAGCGGTAAAAGAAATTCTCAAAAGTAGGTAAAGTGTCTCTTACAGTCCAGTCTAGTTTATGAAAATGTTTGTATTAGTGCAGTACATAATAGTAAGCAAGTGTACCAACATTGAAATCGATATCTTTACGTTTGTAAAAATTATCATAAAAATAAAAAATTGAACTTCAAGGTCCTATGACTTCTTACTGAAGGGGTGTACCAAGGTATATTAGGTTTAATCGATTTATTATAACGTAAGGAATCTATGACTAGTAGGTGTCTCATTCTTTTTAGGACACCCTGTATAAAGTGCTAAATTGTTTCGTGCCTTAATACGTGTCTGTAACCCACAGTACTTTCCGCTCATATTTCTCGCATTATTATACAACTGGTTTCTGCAGTGTTTTAAAGTTATTTGCATTGATTTCAAAATATCAGTACCTCTTCAAGTTCTTTCGCACCACGTCTAATGTTTCCCTGAAACCCCACAAACCGCTCAACTGGAAGCCCATTACTATCACAATATCGCACTATAATTGTAAGCTGGTAATTGTAAGCTGGTCTTCTTCTTCAGCCTTCCGCCATCCACTCCTGGATGTAGGCCTCACCCATTTTTCTCCATCTATGTCGGTTACTGGCTTTTTGTGTCCAGTTCTTACCCGCTATCTTCCGAATGTCATCTACCCATCGTTTCTGAGCTGGTCATGATGAGTTATATCTGGCGTAGATTCTACACTTACTGAATAATACATATTGGCTTTAATTTGTTTCACTACTTCATTTTTTTAATTGTTTTTTATTTATTTTTTTTAAATTAAAGATTTATTGGGTTCTTCAATTACATAGATTATTAGCAGCCTATATGCTATATACAATTAGAATATAATGAATACATTATATAATATTATTTTATATTTTGTATAGTAAACCAGTGTCCTTGAGGAATTTCAGTACGTTGTCTGGTTTGGACAAATATTGTTTTTATGTCGCTGTTGGTTGAATTTTGGACATTGTAGTATGACGTGCGACAGTTAGAGGTGTATTACAGGTCTCGCAAAGCGTTTGTTCCACTTTTTTAATGAGGTAGTCATGGGTTAATGTTATATGTCCTATAAGAAGTCGTGTCATAATTATTTGCTCCCTTCGGTTTCTGTTTGATTGCCACTTGTCTACGTCTTCTTTTATTTTACGCAGTTTGTTATTTGTGGTTTCTTTCCATTTGTTGACGTTAAGTAGTTCGGTGGTGTGTGCCTCTTTCGCTCTTTTGTCGGCTGTTTCATTTCCTGCTATTGTTATGCGTGAAGGTATCCATATAAAGGTTATATTTTTGTTTCTTTTCTTTGAGAGTACATGTATTTTTTCTTGAATTTCAACAAGGAACGGATGACAAAAATTTTTATTACTGATGCTATTTATTACGCTCAAAGAGTCTGTACAAATGACGAAATGATTATGGTGCGATTCTTCGATGATGTTTAAGGCTTTTAGAACTACTTCATTTAATAAGATTCCTATAAACTCGTTGCAAATTTCTTTGGATAAATAAAAAACAGTGTCCTTTCCACGATTTGCAAGTTTTCTTATATGGTTTTTGAAAAAAGGGTCGTATTTGGACAAGAGTTCTATCGCACCCGAATAATTGCCATTATGATCCTCGCCTATCTTTTCATTACTGTCCCTAAATGCCAACTCTTATTTTATTAAAAATGTTATAACGTTAACAGTTGTTTTTAATAATACGTTAACGCAATATTCCTTTACAGAGTTCTTTTCTTTTTCAAGTTTCTTATCAATTCTCCCAGTAGTTGAAAGACCGCGCGGTACATATTCTCAGATTGTTTAAATGCT
>CALNHX010012885.1:0-21671 GCA_940337035.1 Agriotes lineatus
AATCATTTGTCTTTTCGTACATTCATTCTCCGGGCTCATAAAATTCTACGGGGTGCATTCTAGAAGAAATGCTACTTACTGATGCTGAGCTCGCGGTATCGACTCGCATTCATTCAGGTTTTGTTCAATCGCGGGAAAGTATTTAGGTTACGGGATTAACCGACTTTCTCACAATATTTGAACTTTAACTGGAAGAAATTAGTAGAGGTTGCGGAGACCAACTTACAATTTCATGGACATTTTGTATGTTTGCAGGTTACCTCGGTTCTGCGAAGATGGCTTCAACTTTGAAGATCTTGCACTGGATGTGATTTCCCTGAAGGGTTCGCGTTCCAAAAACTTCTCGCGAGGGAGGTTGTGCTGCAGGATAGCACGATGCTCCACGTCTATTGTAGCTGGCTGTACTTCTCAGGGTGAAGCTGTATACCAGGAGACGTCTCGGGAGGAAGTTTTTATGGAGGGAACTTACGAACACGGGGATGATCTGGACTCCAAAACTTAGTACTGTGCTCAAATCTGATTTCTGGACTTCAGCTGGGGCTTTTGTACTTTCTGGAATATCTGGCGCCACTTGGAGGTGACCTAGTTGCGTAGATGCCCTGGTTTTCGACGGTTGGAATCTTCCAACGGCCTGGACTTCAAACAGGAGCTCTCTATGGACTGGATTTCCTCTTTTCCGCACTTGGAATCAACATTCCTCTGGAGGTTTCTAATTTTCTGGTGTTGGACAAGCTGGTGGCCTCTATGGGGCCGTTTTCCAACATTTCTGCAGGTAGTCACAGGCGGTTCTGGCGGCGGTAACATCTGGTTCTGGTACATGCCTGTGGTCGCGGTTTGTACAACATTTAAAATAATTAATTATACTTTAACTGATAACTAATTATTTTTCAGGTAAAACTGCTCGAGCGCCACTTGGATTGCGTGCTGGTGAAGCCGATGAATTACTTGACTATATACTTGAGTTTATGTCTCTGCTCGGGCTGGCCATGTAATATCCTGGCTTTCTTAATTAATTCTTTAATTTTGAACTATGAATGATTACCAATGTTAATAAACTTTTTACTCTCGGATAACCAGATGCCAGGGTTCAGTCTGGTTAACTCAAATATACAATCAAGTACACATCAAACAAAGCGATTTATTTTGTATACCTATTTACATTTTAAAATAATAACTAAAATATTCCATGTATTTTCAAATAAAAGATTTGAATTTCAATGTATCACGGGCAGGCTGACGCCTACTGGGTTAGGCAAGCCACGATACTTCTTCTCGTACTTTGTCGGCGGCAGGACGAAGGGATTCGTAGTTAGAAGAGCGTCCTCTACTCGGCTAAACTGGAAACAGAATCTAGGTTAAGTTTGTTTACTTTTATCGGGGGCATGAAATAAAGTTATATTTGCTTTTATTTCGGGGGTGTTGACATTGGACTTGATATAAGGCGTAATCCCATTACGTCGAAGCTATTCTACAGTGCCCACAAAACCTCGTGTGCTGCAAAAACCTGGTGTGACAAGTGAAAATACGGTAGAATTACATATCGTGTGTCAGCTAATAACTTTTAAGACAAATTTGCGTTTAAAGCTGTTACTGAAATTCCAGGGGTGTCTAGGTGATAACTAGGGGTTTTCTAATTACGTTATTCAAGGTGTGTAAACCCTCCTTTAAGCTACATGAATTACTTTTAGCTTGAAGCTAACCTCACAATTTTTGGTTTAGATTATGTTCTATGAATTGCGGCACTGCAGAAAGCACGGGAAATCTTCAGGACGAGATTGCTCTAGGTAAGTGAAGCTTGAATCTTTACGGTTACGTTAATTACGTGAGTTTCGTGCGGGTACTTAACCTCGCAATTCTTGTTCAAATTTATGCAGAGACCTGGAGGACCTCGCTTTAAAATGCTTTCTAACTGAATTACGTGAACGTTGTCAGGAAGCGGTTTCGAGGAGGTCTAAGACTCATATCAGGCGTATATGTACAACGAACCACGTACGAGTTCTAGACCACACCGGTTTCGAAGAGCAAACTTATATAAATTCCAGACAGGCATATATAAACAATGATCCACGTCTGAATTTTAGACAAGATAACTCCTGAATAGGCTCGACGGAGATCAATAGGCACTGAAAATCAATGGGCCACTTTGATCTTTCGGGGATTTCTGGGAACGATTGGTTCTGGGACTAAAAGTCAAAAAATGTGCCTCGGACGGGACCAGGACTTGGGCCCTCAGGGGGGCCCCAGGCAGGAAGCTGGTTCGGCTCGCTGGATGCAGGTCAAGTCCTCTTCACAACGTAAAATACCTCTTATTTATACATTACCATACGCCGTGATTTGTGCAGGATTTTAGGCAGGGATGCGCTGGAAGACGACGGCGCCGGCGGCTCGTAATTTCTGCGCACCTCGATTGTTTCTTCGTGCCTCGGCGATGTTTTCGGACAATTTGTGACGAAGTTTTGGCGGCGGTCAAATTCGAACGTATTCCAATACGTAAAAATACGATTTCGGCCGGCGCTAACGTCACACTTTCAATATCTAAAGTACTTTTATACCTAGTTAACAAATTGAGACCACTCAATTTTAAGTTTTGTGGCAACAACCAATTTAAATCATATGCAGAAATAACGTTTTCTTGTACATTTACATTTACTAACATATCAGCTGTAATTAATACCTACAATACAGGTAATTTTTAATCCAACATCAGTTTCACCTTCACTGTCAGCATTTGACATAAAAAAATCACACAAGATTGTTAAACACTTTGAATTTCTACACTGTTTTTTTTAAAATGTGACTTAAATTGTTCCTTCAAAAAACTGCTGATGTCATCATTTAAAAACACTGTCACTTTTTGTGCATATTTTTAGGATATTTGTTTTCTTCTACATTCAGGATTTGTCTTTGCTTGGGGTACCTTTGAGGACAAATATTCTGGTAAATTTGGAAATACGCTCGGTACAGCATTGTCAGCTAATCGGGGATAATGCAGCATCAGCTTCTGCAGTTCATCACTCTTATTTTTAAGGTTTTCAAATGTCTTTTCCTTTAAAATGTATTTCACACACGCCAGCACTTTTTGTTGGGGTCCAGTGTTCTGGTGGTATTGCACGAAGCCATGCTTTCTTTCGGATCTCATCCATTGGAAAATAAAATGCTGTTATAGTTTGCTCACGATTTTCTTTTAAGGTACTGTCGTAGTTGGTGGCATTCTAAATATAAAATTAAAAGTTACAATAAATGCGCTAATAATGAGGTTAGAGTGTTACCACGGTTGTATTTCAGTGAAATACTTAATAAAAACCCATAAATACTAGCAGTAATTTTACTTTCACTTATCACAAACAGTACAGTAATATAAATAAATGCATTTTTTCCAACTTAGAGCAGTCCAACATATTAACATTTAATCACACGTCGCATTTGAACCGACATTTATAAATAAACAGTACAAAACTTCGCCTACTAGCAGCGTTACCAAATCTTCAACAGCATGGCTTGTAAGTGTTGGAGGCAATGGTATTACGCATTTTAGGCTTTGTGCACATTCTTGGTATTATTGTATAATTGCCCAAAATAATTTTGTCTACGATAGTGTGTAAAATTGCTTTTAGTTGGCAGTTTTAAGTTTGTAAAGCGACTGTGTAATAACATGTTTTCATTAGTTGACGTCGTCAGTAGCAACCAGTGATTTTGAATGATATAAATACAAATACAGCATTAATATATTACATACGTTTATGTGCCAAGATATGTAACATCCCTTTTTCGTGCTATCTTCTTCTGTAATATATCATACGAATATATCTATCCTTGTTGTAATTGCGAGCACAGCACCCTAGATATAGAATACAGCAAATCTTCGTTTTGGTTAAAAAAACTTAGGGGTTAGATTATTGACCCTGTTATGACTGACACATGAAATGTCAGACTCAAATATTTATTATGACATAAAAGGCCAGTGTGCATTTTACGTTTTCTACATCAAGTTATTATATTGCGTGCAGTCATTTCTTCAAAATTGCAAGAAACTACATTCGTATTTAACCTTTTAAAACATTCGTTCGGAAAAGCATTACTTGCAAATTATTGTCATGATGCTGAAGTGTTTTGTGTGTAGTGTCCCACAGAAAAGTAATTCACCAGTCTCATTTCATTGATAAAAGTTACAGAATAAAATTTTACAGCCCACATTTCTTTTTAGTGTAAACGTCTTAATCACATTCAAATTACATACTTGATTTTATTCTTGAGATGCATTACCTACCACAGGTCGCGCAAGCAACATTAAAAAAGCGTTAGAAATTCTAACATGCATAACCTTTACCAAAAGACTAGTTATAACCTATCGGCTATAATGTATTTGTTTGAAATTAATTGAAAATACGATACATGATTCCTTACTGTCAGTTTGACATTTATATCATGACATATTACATCTTAACAATTTAAATTTTGGTGCTTTTGCTTCAGGGTTGGCAGAGCAATTGCAACAAAGATAAATACATATACATTCTTTTGTTTGAGAAAGAGGTAGCACCAAAAAAGTATGTCGGGGTTATGTTGGCACATTAGGTGAACCTTGTGTTTGTATCTATATTAGTGATGGGAACAATCGAATTGTTTTGACTATCGAATAAATGCCGAATGAAAGGTTTAAACAATTGAATGAATCGTTCATTAAAACTATCGAATACTTTTGTTTAAAGGGTTTTATAAGCTTGTTATATAACCCCTTTCTCGAACGGTTATTACAATTAGTAAATTGGATATCTACCCTATTGCTTAGTTAACAGAAGTAGTATCGAGAATAATGTATTAAACACTTACCTTGTTGCTTTTGAATTACTTTCAAAATCGACATACCTTCAACCGGGGTGGCATTGATACTTTTTTCAGGAAAACAATCGTATTTGCATAAACTATTATTCAAATTTTAAATAAATTACATACTATTGAAGAATTAGTATTCTGAACCACTCAGACCAGAGAAAACATAATAGCATATAACATTTTCTAGAAAAAAAATTATAAAGTGCTTATCAAAGTCAACCGTAGTTTGGGGTGACTTTGATAACCACTTTGGAATTAGCATGAAAATGCAGTACAAGATCAGTGTATGTGATCAATGTCACCCCAAACCTAATCTGATATTGACAAATTTTTATCCAAGTTTCCCACTTTGGGGCGACATTGATAGTCTCATTACAAGTGCAGGATTATCAATGTCACCTCTGTACGTAACTGGTACTATGGAGGAAAAGTTAAAGCAGTTTTAATAGATTATATTTCCAACAAAAATACATTGTATCAATATGCTGACATAAAACAACATGACATTAACAGTATAGAAAATGGTAAATAACTTGCAATAACAATACATTATTTAAAACTATGACAGAAAATAAAGTAAATTCTTTATAAAAATACAAAACAATAAATCTTCTAATTAGAAAAACGAAATGTATTTTATGGTTTAGATATGAAAATCAACTAATACATTTAACAAAAAATAAATTCATTGTAGCAACCGTTAACAAGTTACTGTTCAAACACGTCAACACGCTTGGAGAATATATATTTTAGGCGTTCTCCAAATTGTTTAACGTCTGGCTGGGGCAAAACTGCAATTATATCACTAAAAGAAACTTCAAAGATATCGTCTTCAACCACTTTAAAACTTTTCTTTTCTTTGTCTACTGAAATAAGTCCCATTACCCTACAATCTCCATTTTCCATTTTTTCTTGGACAATGCAAGCATACCTGTATGCCATAGAATTTCTTTTTCCAGACTTTACTTTTACCACAAGGAAACTTCCCTGATTTAACTCACTTTCCGACACCTTTAAATAATCTACTTCACCTTCACTGTGATCCTCATCATTAGGCACTGGATCATCTTCACTTTCCAACAATGGTTCATCATTTTCATTATCACTGCTTTCGCTTGTAGAATTTCGTACTGCATTCACGCTCTGTCCAGGTGTAACTGTCAAACGTTTCTTTTTCTTTGGTGGCCCACGTTGTGGAAGATTTCCATATCTTTTCTCTTTCAAATAATCAACAAGAACATCATTCACCTCCTCTTCGACATCTTTATTTCTTTCTTCTGGTAGTTTTGAAATAACTCTGATAGGATTAAAAGGAGAGATTCCACAGGCTTCGAATCCGCTTATAAGATCTGTTTTCATGGCACCATTAGAATTCTCTTTTACGTTTTCTTTTGACACTGATCCATTTTTAGTAATGCTTCATTAAATAAGCTGGGAAACACTTCTTTTCTCACTGAAGCACTTTTTGGATTTTCCATTTTCCATGTTTGGAGAATGGACCTCCAAGCCGTCTTAAGTGGCCGAAAAAAACATACATCGAGAGGCTGGGTCAGGTGTGTCGAATTCGGCGGCAAACATATGAACGAGATGTTATTCAGTTCACACAATTCTAGAACTTCCTCAGTAAAGTGGGAGGAAAGGTTATCCCGATTAGAACTTTCCTTCCATCCAACAACATGGCATGAGGCAAGAATGTTGATCTAAACCAATCCGTAAAGACTGTGGAATCCATCCATCCACTTTTGCTTCTGTTGTAACGAGACCCCCCAGAGCAGCACCTTTCAGCACAACACGGAGACCCCTTCGGTCCATTCTCAGTCCACCTATCCCATATATTTTCTGATTTATATATTACATATGGCGGAAGTAGTGTGCCTGAAGCAGACCCACAAAACATAACTGACGTGGCAGATTTACTAAAATTTATTATTCTTTCCGGATACTTTATCCCTCTTCTATATACATATTTATTCCTGCCGGGGTCGTCAGACAGATTAGTCTCGTCATAGTTGTAAATGTGAGATGCAGGAATATTTTGTAGAGCTTGTTCCAGGTTTGTAAAATATTCCTTAAGAATAGGTTTCGTTATTTCAGATCGTGAGCGTTTAATATTGGCTGCCATACGTTGCGTTACCATTTCCGGATGTCTTTTCAACATGCTGTTTACCCATTCTGAACTTGGTAGATTGTCCTTAAACTTTAATTCGGTTCTTCCACGTCTAGCGAGAAAATTTCTTGTAATTTGCTGGATATCAAATATATTTAAAGGGAATCTCCAATCGCTACACACCACAACTCTTCTTAAAATAGCTTTTTCTTCAGCCGACGTTAACACTGTCTGTCCACCTACTTTCTTAATGTGCAATCCCTTGTACTTATTGTACAAAGTCCCATATGCTACATGATAGGTTTTTGCTGCTTTATTTATAGACCACCCATAATCTACTACTTTTTCCAAAGCTTTTTCAATGTTCTCTGGATCATAATCATTGTATTTTCTGCTTCCCGCTTTTCTTGTATATTCTCTTGGCATGTTTATGCTACAAATGAAAGCTATTTTAGTTTGAAGTAATAACTATCAAAGCCACCCCAAAAGTTAATCAAAGTCACCCCACTGAGTAAACTACTGAATCAGAAATTAACGGCAACGTTTTACGCGCCAAAACCAATAGAGAGGTTATGCTAAAACTACCAGTAATCTAGGTATACTTACAGATTTGCTCTGTTATGGCAGGTTAAAAAGTTTCAGGTGCACTTTTTCAGACCACAAAAACAGCCATATAATGAGAAAACCTTATTAGTTGGGTGAAAACGACGCACGATCACTGCTTGCTAACTCTGACAACAGACCGAGCACCTACAACAATCTAACGAACGGAAGACGATGGCGGCCATCTTTGCAGATATTACACGCGCGAAATTCAAACGATAATTTAAATATATTGCGTTTTATCAAAGCCACCCCCTAATATCAAACTCACCCCGTTTGACGGTATCTGACTTATGAAAATATATGATTGAAATTATGTCACTTGACTATTATTTAAAATTACCTCGGCTAGTCAGTTTATTGAGCAAATAAGAATCTATCTTTCTCAGCTGAATGCGTAAAGATTATAATAATGAATTTCTTTATAATTGAATACTGAATTACAAAATTATTATTGTATTGATTTCTTTGTCAATCACACTCCTTAGTACTTTTAATAGAACCTTTTTTTAAGTTAGATTGTATTATTATGCTTGGTTTGACATTACAATCAATCAAAACTAAATGTTGTCAAATTATTTACTCAAATTACTTTTTCCAAATTGTGGTTCAAATTAATTACAGATACCTAGACCAAAATGATATAATTTCTACTTATAATGGCCGAAAACGTCGAGTACCCTAATCAAAGCAAATTTAGAAAACTTAATATTCTAAATTGCGCTCTAAACCTAAATTACAATGCTTTCCACTAATTTTGTCGTACCAAACTTGTTAATAAAATACATTAACCTTCACGAAGACTCACTTGTACCTTGAGTGTATTTTCTATCAGCTCCTAACTGATTGGCAGTCGTCAAACACCTCCCTTGAGTTGTTGAAGACCCAAAATAGCTCGTTGTAGCTCTCGTACCTTTTAATACCTTGATAAACGGTAGTACAGCATGCCACAATCACTCTCACTTTCACTTCCTGATGGTTTAAGTACCAATTACCACTTCAAATAGTTTCAAACAATCTTGAAATTATAATATGAATAATAATTGTGACCTTTGGTCAAATTTGATCGTGAAGAAGGCTATCTTGCTATCACGTACCAAATATACAATATTACTCTTACAATTAAAAGAAAGTTAGCCCTTTAACGTGACTTATTAAACGTAGATTATTCAAAATTAAAGAAGTTTTTTCACTTGCTGTAAACAACCCCTTGGTTGCCTATTGCTACTACCACCAGTAATCTCCCACCAACTGTTATCACATGATACCCTTTAGATATCTGGATATTAATATTGAATTATTTTTAAGCATCCACACAGCATGCTACATTACAAGCTACAGGCGGAAACTAATTTGTTTGTACCTTTATGAATTAAAAATGAACTTATTTTGATTCCTTGTGAGACTTTTATCATTGCATTGATTTTTTATGTGTTATATTTTTCTGCACAGCGTTATTACTGAATAAAGAATTATGAGATTATTATTGATATATAGGTACCACTATTTTGTATACGGGTAAAATTTTATGACCTAATTTTTTTGAAACCAAATTTAGAGCAGTATAATAATTACCCCGACTTTTCTGTGGTTCTACAATCTTCTGGTACTCTTCCGGCGCTTCCGAGTCGTGGCTAAAAAAGCAATAAATACATCGTAGATCGTCTAGACACTTCCGCTCTCGGCAGCCGCTGAATAAGCATTTCTCGGTTCCAGAAAATGTTGCTTGATTGGGATCATGGGCGTTTTCGTAGGGGTGTCACTTGTTGACTAATTTTATTAATTATTATTTTGGTAACTGGGAAATAAAGGCAGTAAGTGGGCCAAATAAGCAGAGAGAGACTTAAGGGATTACAGCAGGACCGGACTGGTCGAAAAACGACACTCGGTCAGAAATGGCTCGCATGACATTATTAAATAACTACCGCTACCCCTACGGAAACGCCCATGGTCCCAATCAAGCAACACTTTCTGGAATCGAAAAATGTTTATTCAGCGGCGGCTGAGAGCGGCAGTGTCTAGAACGATGTATGATGTTTTTATTGCTTTTTTAGGCACGACTCGGAAGCACCGGAAAAGTACCAGTGATTCCAGAAGAACAACAAATAATATAAATACTAGATGGCGGATCAGCGGAGTTCAGTTCGAATTCGAGTTATCAATAATTATTGTATTAATATATATTAATTATACAGCAAACTGTTCAAATAAATAAACGTTACATTTCCATCATTAACATATTTGTTGTCTAAACTGTGTTCAAGAATCAAGCGGTCAGTAGTGTGGGAACATTTTGATAAAAGCATAGACAAAAAAACTGTTACTTGTAAAATGTGCAAAAAACATTGAAATTTTCTGGAAATACGTCAAATTTAAACGATCACCTAAGAAGAAAACATCTTCATGCCCTAATTATTGATGGTTCACCAGCTGAATCTGACGATCTACCTGCTGAACCATTAACTTCAACTGCTAATTTGGTACAACCATCAGCTTCCTCTGCAACTTTGGTACAACCATCAACTTCTTCTGCAACTCTCGTAAAACCATCAACTTCTTCTGCAACTTTGGTACAACCACCAATTACAAGTTTGCTTCCCGAGTCGACCGATCCAAAGATATCTTCTGGGTCTGGAACATCTACAGCTTCACGATTTTATCCACCTGCCAAACGATCACGTCAATTAAGACTCTTCGGGTCTACTAAAAATCCCAATAAAATAACGGCAGAGGAGAAAAGTGCAATTGATGGAATTCTAATGGAAATGATAGCTAAAGATTATCAACCACTATCAGTTGTAGAAAATGTCGGTTTCATCAAATACACAAAAAAAACTGCAACCGTTATATGCTCTTCCATCAAGAAAAACGCTTACAAATGTCCTACTTCCAATGGTTTACAAGGAGGAAGCAGAGAGAATTAAGACTCATTTGAAAAGTGTTTTGCATGTATCAGTTACGGCAGATATATGGACCTCCGACAGCAATAAATCATATATCACTGTTACAACACATTATATGCATGATGATAAGCTCTGCAGTTCAGTTTTGGAAACTTCTGAGGTAATTGAACGGCACACCGGTGAAAATATCGCAAAAACATTGTCGTCGATCCTCACAAAATGGAATATTTTAGAAAAAAATTGTGACAGTAGTGTCTGATAACGGTGCCAATGTAAAACACGCTATTAATGAATATTTAAAGAAACACCATCATCCATGTGTGGCACACACATTAAACCTAAGTGTCACTGAATCATTAAACAAAAATGATTAGTTAATGAACTTAATCAAAAAGTGCAGATTAATTGTCGGACACTTTAAACATAGTGTTCTTGCATCCTAAAAGCTGCGAGACATGCAATTGCAGATGCAGCTACCTGAACTTAAAATGAAACAAGATGTTCCCACAAGGTGGAATTCAGTATTAATTATGTTAGAAAGATTGCTTGAAATTAAAAAGCCCTTGAGTGCAGTTATGAGTTCTCTTCCAACTGCGCCAGAAGAATTGGATGCTTCTGAGTGGAACATTATAAAGGACTGCATTCCAATTTTAAAGCCATTAGAATTTATGACAACCGATTTATCAGGTGAATAATTTCCAACAATTTCTTTCATAATTCCATTGATTCGTGGTCTGCAGCATAGTATAAAACAAGCACGCCCAAATAGCCAAACCGGAAAAAATCTTCAAGACAGTATACTCAGTATCAAGACGTCTAGGACACTTTGAAACCAATAAGATAGCAGCCAAGGCAACTTATCTGGATCCAAGGTTTAAAAAAGTTGCCTTTGGTTTAGAAGAGAACGCCAAAACGGCAGAACGGTGGGTACTAGAAGAATTAGAAGCTATTATAGCATCAAAAAGACAACAAATTCCATTTGGAGCCACTTTAACACCAAAGTCAGTAATGTGGAAAAAACATCTATACCCTTTAGTTCGGCCACTTTAGTTTTACGCCAGTATTCAGAAATGCCATATCTGTGTAGAACATTAAATCCTATTGCATTTTGGGAAACTCAAAAAACAATCCGGAACTGTATCGGATGCAAATGAAGTATTTACGCAACCCTGCTACATCTGTACCTTTAGAAAGGGTTTTCTCGAAGGCCGGTCAATTAACAAATTTGAGAAGAAATCGCCTTTCTCCTAAAAACTTAAATTATATTGTATTCTTAAACAGTACTTTGTAGTTTGTAATAATTAATAAATAATCTTGTAGGTATCTTACTAAAATCAATATTATTTATTTTGCTATGAAAATAACATAAAGTACGTTTTTTTTCTATAATAACTGTCAAAGTGTAACAATGTTGGTAGATATGTGATTAAAACGCTAGGAAATTTTTATACAACGTGTTGGTAGAACTTTTTCAAAAGTATGGTTATGTGTCAATTTTTAAAGTCAAAGTTTCTTAATTTGAACTTAATTTGACAAATTTCTTTTTTTAACACGGAATCATCATCATCATCAATAAAATCGGATAAAACCAAGAAATATTTTAAATGCATAAATGAAGCAAGCAATATTAAATTATGACATATCTGTCAAAATGACAATATTTTTTTTTGGTGGAAGAAAAGAATTAAAAATCTATGTACCAACATTATTAAAACTAGGGACCCTGCAGGAATGCAACTTATCCCCTAGAAAGTTGACCTTGAAAATTATTATAGAAAAAAAATGTACTTTAACAATTATGAAAATAATTTTAAATACCGTCAAAATTTTAAAAATAAATGTGATATTTACTATTTAATAAAAATAGTTTTAATTTTTTTTATACAAATGAATGATCAGTGCCATATTTCCTATTACGAAAATTACGCAGTTGCGTAAAGCGGTAGATTTTTAGGGGCGGTACATTTTTCTAGTGGGTTGGCAAAATTCTTTTTATATTGAAGTATGTACATAAAAATTATTTTAGTAGCGGTACGATTTAATTCTAGGAGACTTCTTAAATTTGGTAATTGTGTTGAAGCAAGACAGCGTACCTACTTTCGGTTCGAGTAATTAAGGCGTAAAATTGTTAAGTCCGGTACTGTGAAACATAATACGATAGGATACCAAGCGAACATTTAATTCTGGTTGACGCACCGAGTGACGGTGAGTGACGAGCACGCGGTGTTCGTTAATAACATCACAGTTGTAAATTTATTTACAGCTTAACTTAACAATTTTACGTCTTAATTACTCGAACCGAAAGTAGGTACGCTGTCTTGCTTCAGCACAATTACCAAATTTAAGAAGTCTCCTAGAATTAAAACCTACCGCTACTAAAATAAATTTTTATGTACATACTTCAATATAAAAAGAATTTTGCCAACCCACAAGAAAAATGTACCGCCCCTAAAAATCTACCGCTTTACGCAACTGCGTAATTTTCGTAATAGGGAATATGACACTGATCATTCATTTGTATAAAAAAAAATAAAACTATTTTTATTAAATAGTAAATATCACATTTATTTTTTAAATTTTGACGGTATTTAAAATTCGAACTATTTTCATAATTGTTAAAGTACATTTTTTTTCTATAATAATTTTCAAGGTCAACTTTCTAGGGGATAAGTTGCATTCCTGCAGGGTCCCTAGTTTTAATAATATTGGTACATGGATTTTTAATTCTTTTCTTTCACTAAAAAAATTATTGTCATTTTGACAAATATGTCATAATTTAATATTGTTGCTTTATTTTTGCATTTAAAATATTTCTTGGTTTTATCCGATTTTATTGATGATGATTCCGTGTTAAAAAAAGAAATTTGTCAAGAGTTCAAATTAAGAAACTTTGACTTTAAAAATTGACACATAACCATACTTTTGAAAAAGTTCTACCAACACGATGTATAAACATTTCCTAGCGTTTTAATCACATATCTACCAACATTGTAACACTTTGACAGTTATTATAGAAAAAAAACCTTCTTTATGTTATTTTCAAGAAGACTATACTAAGGAGATGCAACTTCGTATGACGGCTGTATATAAAAGCGGCCCTTATGTCGGGGATAGCCGTCGCGGCGCTGTCGACAGCGTGTACTGCCGTTCGAGAGTTGGAAGCGAGCTAAATTAACCTGTAATCGCAGTTAAAAGTCAGTTTACGGTTGTTAATCCAATGGAGTGTATTTCAAGTGTGTTATTAATTGTTAAAACATGGTCCGAATTTCCAGTTACACTCAGCAAATGTTTGACATTGACAGTTCACGAGTTTTGTGAATGAATAATTGTACACCACGGCCGCCTTACTTGTCAGCTTTTAGCGGTCCGCTTCGAAACGGGAGTTGCGTGTCCTTAGTATAGTGTTCTTGGTTATTTTCATAGCAAAATAAATAATATTGATTTTAGTAAGATACAAGATTATTTATTAATTATTACAAACTACAAAGTACTGTTTAAGAATACAATATAATTTAAGTTTTTAGGAGAAAGGCGATTTCTTCTCAGATTTGTTAATTGACCGGCTTTCGAGAAAACCCTTTCTGAAGGTACAGATGTAGCAGGGTTGCACAAATACTTCAGTTGCATCTGATACAGTTCCGGAAAAAAAAAAATTGAGTTTTCCAAAATGCAATAGGATTTAATGTTCTACTCAGATATGGAATTTCTGAATACTGGCGTAAAACTAAGGTGGCCGAACTAAAGGGTGTAGATATTTTTTCCACATTACTGACTTTTGTGTTAAAGTGGCTCCAAATGGAATTTGTTGTTGCTGGAGCAGGTTCATTTTGTGCAGGTTTCAGTGGTTATCTTTTTGCTGCTATAATAGCTTCGAATTCTTCTAATACACACCGTTCTGCCGTTTTTGGCGTTCTCTTCTAAACCGAAGGCAACTTTTTTAAACCTTGGATCCAGATAAGTAGCCTTGGCTGCTATCTTATTGGTTTCAAAATGTCCTAGACGTCTTGATACTGAGTATACTGTCTTAAAGATTTTTTCCGGTTTGGCTATTTGGGCGTGCTTGTTTGAATCTAGAGACTTTCCGATTGAATTACTTATTGTAATTAACTTCATCTTGAGTGAAACCATCTTCAATGACTGTCACTTTGTAAATTTTCAAATTTTAATTATTATGTTTTAACCAGTACAATGATTTTTATAATGTAGTTTGCTAATTAATTAGTTACTTCTCCATGTGTTGTGTATCTTAAGCTTTTTTAAATCACGTTTTCATATTTTTTTTAAATTTTAACCTCACTTTTTACTATGTGCTCCGATTATTAATGATTATTAATATTAATATTATATTAATATTATTATTATTATAAATATCATTGTTAACAACATACCTCTGTAGATGATCATTATTGTCTGATGATGAAAGCAGTGTGGTTTCGAAACATGTTGCTACTCATATTATTACAATAAAATTTGTGGAGAAGATTATATAGTTTTATTGCTGCACAGACATAGAATGTACCTGGAATTAATTGAAACATATAACCTTAGACACCCTATATGCATACTTACCCATGAGAAAGAGGCTGCCAAACAAATCGCAAACCCGAATAAAACGACCCATACTACTACAAAAAAATCGTCGGAAGCACAAGTTGTGGCAGCACTATCGCAGAACAGCAATTTACTACCGCAAATATACAAACCTTCGCAACGAAACTAATCATAACTCGAGAACTGCCAGATACCATTATCAACAAAATATTACGCGCTCTGAAGGGAAACAATTACATACCTACATATGCCATCAAACATCATCTAACACTCACACCCCACAAGTTCTCTGCACAATCAACAATGAGATCATAACCGAACCTCTCCTGATTGCCGAAACATTTGCAGCGGAATTTCAAACATTCGACTGCCAATAACCAGATGGGCCACTACCTAAACACCCAAACACCGTTAACGAACTGTTTGGACAACATTGACTTTGAAATATGTAATATCACCGAGCTTCTATGTTCGCTGAACCCTAACTCTTCTACTGGCCCTGATGAAATTTCCTTCATATTATTAAGGAAATGTGCAAATGAATTGCTGGCTTCGACGCTTTAGCACATATTTCGAACTCTCTGGACATAAATATTCTCCCGCTGGATTTGAAATGCACAGCTATTACACCAATCTATAAAAAAGAAAGCAAACTCGATTCAGGAAATTACAGAACCATCAGCCTGACGAGCACACTCTGCAAAATCATAGAAAGGCTCATTATCAACAAACTACTACAGTTTGCACTGCAAAAAGACTCATTCCTCTAGAACAACAGGGATTTGTCCCAATCAGACCAGTTACAACCAATCTTATCGCAACTACTCACAAATGCATTAGAAACCTAGACAGCAAAATTCCCACTGATGTCATTTACTTGGACTTCTGTAAAGCTTTTGTCAAAATCCCTCATCGTTGCTTTATACACAAACTGTCGCAATTTGGCATAAAAGGCTACTATTACGATGGCTTAAATTCCTCCTAGTAAATCGCAATGTTCCAAGCAAACATTAGACAACACACTTCGTCTCTCAAGAACGCCACCAATGGAGTTCCACAAGGATCGGTTTTGGGTCCAATACCTCCCATGTATGCCGATGATAACAATTTCTTTTTCAATCCGCTAGAAAACCACGACAACCGATAAAGAGACCTAGACGATATGGTATCTTGAACGAAAGAATGGCTGATTCCCCTTAATGAATCATAATGCATGGTAATATAATCGGAAAAGACAACCCACAACTACGATACACCATCAATGGACAGAACATTTTTGATACAAGTCATATTAAAGACCTAGGCATCATGATGACCAGCGATTTAAAATGAGAATTCCACGTAAACTATATTGTGCAGAAAACAAACAGATCGCTATTTTTCCTGCTCAGAGCATTTCCATCACTAAACAAGGACCCTTTCCTATTACTTTATAAGACCTATGTCGAATACGGTACCAGTACTAGGTACTCATATTTTGCCAAATACGTCAATCTGCTAGAAAATGTAAGACAATTAGAATATTAACTAACCTCGACACTTAACCTACGACCAAAGATTACAAGCATTGAATCTTCCTACCCTCTTTTGGAGAAGATAACGAGAAGACGCTTTTGAAATCTATGAAATTCCCCACGGACACTTTGGCATGCCAGACCTTTCCAACACCTTTATCAGATCTATTAAACACCAACTTTGACGTCACGATATGAAGCTAAAGAAATCCAAATTTTCAGCACTCCATTATAAAAACGTCATTACAAACAGAATCGTCAATCACTGGAACCGATTACCGCAAGAGCTGGTGTCTGCCACAACTACTCGTATTAAACAGTTTAACACTATTTACGATCACCAGCTACAACATTAACTAATGTGCAAGTAAAGTCAATGTGTTTTTGCTGTAATATTATTATACTTTTCGACAAAATTTGTTATATTGTATGCGTATATTCGGGCAATATCAGATTACTACTGCCTGTAATGTAACGTTTTGCCCAGGGCGAACGCAATTTTGGATAATTAAAAATTAATTCACGCATTCTCCTATGGCTTAAAGCACGTTAAAAGTCTGAGCGCTTCATCCTTGGCCGTGAGAACTGCGATACGTAACGTCACCTCGGACCAACTTACGTACACCGGCGCGCACTCGATGGGGAAGTCTCCCACTCCAAGTAACTAGAATAATCCGCTGATTACGCCAGCTAGAGCTATATGAAGAGGAAACAGAGCCATTGCAAGACAGAATTCTCCTGAACCTATTCCCTCATCTAGCTCCGTTCATCTGGAGGGTGTCTCGAGTGCTCATCGAATGAACTCCTGAAAATAATTTCCTAACTCCATTCATTTGGAGCGCGCCTCGAGTGCTCATAAGTGAATTTTCCCGAGCCGAAACACCCGAATCTACGTTCCCAAACAACTAATTTCATCCCTAACGACATAACCCATGCTCCGAGCAAAACTTGCATATTTGGGACCAACCTGTATCTATCACTCAACGATAGCCCGAATCGGAGCAAAGCCAGCGCTCAAAATTCGCCATAAAAATTCTCAGGCCGCTTCACGGCAATCGCAGCCCGCGAGGCCTTACACTAAACTAAATGCACTCACTTACCTGGATGCTGCAACCTTTCCAAAAGCTCTCGAAGGCGCCAGCGAAGTTGCACGTAACTTCCCAAAAGCAATTGCGATAGGGCCCGGAAACCGCTTGCTGCCACAAACATAAACAAGAATAACCTTGTAGTCACCGCTTGAAATCATCGCCTGCTCGATGCACGTGAGGGACACGTGAACACAACAAACACGAGGTATAGGTTTTGCATCTTGTAACCCCGCCTTAATAACAATCATTTTGGAAGTAAACAAATTGAATTTATTCGCGCACTGCAGTGGCATTTGCGGCGTTCACTATTCTGTCAATTTTTATGTTAGTAGTTCAAACGTACCAAGGGTGGTCCAATAGTAACTAGCACCTTCCTGGAACAACGGACCGCTACATTGACCGAAGAATACCAGATTCATTTTTGTTATAATATAAACATTGTAACATTTCATTTTATCCTATGAATTAAATATGGTTTTATGTATTAATAGCTAAAGACATTATACGTTTATAAAGTTATTCTGAGTGTTTTACTGTATTAGAAAACTTGAGTGTAAGAAGACTACCTTTTGGCAATCTGAGCTACCTTGAGCCAGTATCAGTCTGGTAATTTGTAGCAATCTCATTAATCATCTAAATTAAATTAAAATAGCCAGTACAGGCTACAGTACAATACAAATAAATAAATAAAACAATGTATGCACATAACTAGTAACAAGTAGAGACGTTTATCGAATTAATGTTTTTATGTAAATACTTGCAAAATGATATTCTTTATTTTCTCACAGATACAAAATATGAAAGGCTACTCAACTCCCTAGGAATTTTTCAAATTAGTTCTCCCTTAATCTTGTGGTAACCATGCAACTACAAGTAACGTCTTAGCAACGATACATTTAGGCAATCCGTGATGTTACTTGCATATTCTTATTTTAAATTTTGAAATATAGTATTTTTAATAATATACTAGTAATCTAGCAAATAAAATATTGCATGCACCACTAGAGATATTCATGTTTTTTTACCTTCGGTTGAGTCAACCTTAGGGAAAAACATATTCATATCTACCTTTAATGCATAAATATACAGTATGTCCACGGATCGAGTTGGCAATAGGTATGATTGACCAAAAATTTTCGAATTGGAATTTCATATTTTGGGATTCCGCCCTGCTTGGTGTGAAACGAATTTTAAGAATATTTTCAGTTTTTGAAAAACAAGTAGGCCTTGACAGGGAAGCGAAAACTATTTTATTTTCAGGTAAACTACCCTTTTTGTTCATGATACGGCAAAATTTAATTAATAAAAGTTGTTGATAATGATAAATTATGGCCCTATACCAAATTTCAGAAAGATCTGTCGACTTATAAAAAACTGTAATTTTTTTAAAAATTGTATTTTATTGTCAGGTAAACTACCCTTTTTGTTCATGATACAAAAAAATTGTATTAAAAAAAGTTGTTTATAATGATAAATTATGGCCCTATAACAAATTTCAGAAAGCCCTGTCGACTTAGATTAAACCGTCATTTTTAATAAATGCAATTTGTTTAATCTAAAAAATAACGGTTTAATCTAAGTCGCAATATATTTCTTAAATTTTGTATAGGATCATAATTTCTCATTGTAAACAACTTTTCTTAATACAATTTTGCCGTATCATGAACAAAAAGGGTAGTTTACCTGACAATAAAATACAATTTTTAAAAAAAGTACAGTTTTTTATAAGTCGACAGATCTTTCTGAAATTTGGTATAGGGCCATCATTTATCATTATCAACAACTTTTCTTAATTAAATTTTGCCGTATCATGAACAAAAAGGGTAGTTTACCTGAAAATAAAATAGTTTTCGCTTCCCTGTCAAGGCCTACTTGTTTTTCAAAAACTGAAAATATTCTTAAAATTCGTTTCACACCAAGCAGGGCGGAATCCCAAAATATGAAATTCCAATTCGAAAATTTTTGGTCAATCATACCTATTGCCAACTCGATCCGTGGACATACTGTATATTACATATCTATTGTTATGATGCAACCTTAATGTGGTTAGAATCAAATTTATTAAAATTGGGAAATTAAAGTGGGTTGGAAATAGTTTGGATTTATTCGGGGATAAGGCGGATATGTATATGAAACATAGCTATTTGAAAGACATGTGGACTTGAAAATAAAACAATATTGATAAAATACAGTTTGAAAATGAATGACAAATACTTAATTTGAAATAAAATAGTGTAGGTTTAACTAAAATAGATAAGACTAGAGTGTATAAAAAGGAAAAATGAGGTAGTTAAGAAATTTGTTTCTAAATATTAAGAATAAACCACTTGCAGAAAAAATACATTAAAGTATGCATAGTGAAAGATATAAGAAGATTTAAACATATAAGAAGAATAACAGCTATAAAACTAAGGGATGGTTACAGGTATGTGGTTTAAAATAAGCAAGCAGAATTAATCTTCCACTAGTATCTTGCTCATTTATTCTAACTTTCTTTTTCACAACATGGACTGTGACTATCAAGTGGACGCAATTTACTGTAATTTTAAAAGGCCTTTGACAAAGTCGATCACCTCATTTTAATAAAAAAGATTATTTTTAATGGAATTCGAGGTAACTTACTGAGTGGGTTTGTTTCGTATTTAAAAAATAGACAACAAGCTGTGTCCGTTTGTGGCCGCATTTCGAACTGGGAAGCGGTAACCTCAGGTGGTGCCCCAAGGCTCCATTCTCGGCCCACTCCTGTTCACATTATTTATCAATGGACGTAGTCAAATGCTTCGAACACTGTTCTTTCCTTTTATATACTGATGACATAAAATTCTTTGCCACTGTTCGGTGTCTCAACGACTGTCTACAAATCCAGCATGATTTGCAGAGGTTTTATACATTCTGTACCCAAAATAAAATCTTTCTTACGTACAGTAAATGTAAACAAATTACTTTCACTAAAACATTAAAACTATTGACCATAATTACCAAGTTGGTCACTATTACCTCGAGCGTGTAGACAGCATAATAGACTTGGGTATTCTCTTTGACTGAAAGCTTCGCTTTGATCGACATATCGAAAATATTGTCAACAAAGCATATTCCATGCTAGGATTAGTATTTCGAACCAGTCGACCATTTCGAAAACCTCAATCGTTTTTATTTCTTTATTTCACGCTGGTACGTTCCCAATTAGAGTATTGCACCACTGTATGGAATCTTCTATATGAGGTACATAGTGCAAGTATTGAAAGCATCCAGAAAAAGTATTTACGTCGGCTAAGTCACAGGATGAGTGATACCAAACGTTCTTATGCTCAAATGTTAGTTGACTACAAATTACCTATCTTTCTGATCGACGTCTGCAGCTTGATTAATGACTCTCTATAAGATATGTAATAACCTCATTGATTCACCATGTTTACTGCAACTGCTAGAACTGAGAGTGCCCTCACGAAATACTCGACTCATGAGCTTGTTCCATCTTAGTCGGCACGCACGAATGCTGGCATTAGAGATCCCATTAGGAGAATGTGCGATTTGTATAACGAGAGATGAATGTCCTGACATATTTTTTCACCTTCAGCATACATTCAAAAATAAGTTAGGCTAACTATTAATGAACACCTATTTCATGAACATTTCCTGATTTTACATTGCCTTTAAATCTAACAACTATGTTGTAAACTTAGATTAAGTTAATTTAGTATTTTGTATATTAGTGAGGAATGGTTTAGGATGCAGGCAAGTTCTATTGCCCATATAAAAAATTTTCTGTTAAAAATGTCTGTATCTGTGTTTCCTCCAATAAACAAATAAAAAAAAATCTATAAAAGAGAATAACTGAAGAAGAATATGAAGTCAAGTTTATTGGAAAAATACATTTAACGTCAGACCTTAATTGAATCTGGATTGCATCGGGCTGCACAGTAATAAGGGAGAGTTCCAGAGGAGCACCATCAGTTATGAAGGCGCGTTCCAGGAAAATTTGGCAGCGGCAGTAAAAGAAGTCAGCATCTGCAGATTTTCTCGGTTGGCTACATTCTGTGGGAAAGTTAGAGTTACTGATTTGAGACAGTTG
>CALNHX010012886.1:0-21668 GCA_940337035.1 Agriotes lineatus
TTATTTTGGCGTAAGCTATTTTAACTATTTGATGTTGGCTATACGTGCAGTGTTATGTTTTGAGGTTGACATTTATCATTGGCGTTCGTTCGTTGTGCTTTAAGGTGTTGCATGAAGTTTACAGCCGGTTTTAGTTATGGTTCTGTGACCCAACATCCCACCTCCCCCAGAGGAGGATTGGAATGTGGCCAACCAGGTCGTATGGGGTGACAAGGTAACCTGGGCTATAAACTCCTTTCTCCCTTTCAGGTCGCCAGGAGTGGACGGTATCTATCCAGCCCTACTGCAATGGGGACTGGACTTGATGCTTGTTTACCTGGTGCGTATCTACCAGGCATGTATCGATTTTCGATATATACCGGAGAGCTGGAGAGAAGTGGAGAAACCCAGGAGTACGGATTATACCCACGCCAAATCATATCGTCCCATTAGTCTTACATCCTTCTTACTAAAGACGCTTGAGAGACTTTGTGATAGAGAAATGCGGAAATGGGTGTTGGTTTTACACCCATTGCACCTGAACCAAAACGCCTATATCTCAGGGATATCTACTGAATTGGCGCTACATTTTGTGGTGAACCGGATTGAGAGATCGCTAGACAATAAAATGTCCACTCTGGGAGTTTTCATTGATATTGAAGAAGCTTTTGAAAAGGCTTCCTTTGAAAGCATTAACTCTGCTTTACGCATACATGGTGTGGCACCCACTCTCTGTGAATAGATAAAACACATGCTTACGATGAGAGCAGTACAATTTAATGTCTATGAAAATGCCGGATTTACCCAGTATACAGATATATCCATCTTTAGTGACGAATCTCAAACAAAGCATAGAACGGGTGTCGGAGTTTTCTCTGACGATATCAACCTCCACCAAAACGTACCACTAGGCAAAATGGCCACTGTCTTCCAAGCGGAAGTAATTGGAATAATGCATGGTGCAAAGGCAATTCTTGAAAGAAAAAGCGAGAATCAATGTATTGGTATCTTCAGTGACAGTAGAGCCGCTTTACTAGCCCTGGGCAATTGCACAATTACCTCAGGTGTGGTACTGCAGCGCCGTGAAGCTCTCGAAGATATCTCAAAAAATAATGTTGTTTCTCTTGTATGGGTGAAAGGACATGACGGCAACTACGACAATGAGGAGGCCGATGAGACTGCGAGACTGGCTTCCGAACAACTTCTCTGGGGACCAGCACAACGGGCCCTCTTAATGAGGTCTAAGTGCGTGTGGGGTAACTCACCCTCCACATCTAATCCAGAAGCGCACACACCAACGGAAACCAAACGGAACTAGAGCCTGTTCATTTCGTTATGGACAAAGCAAAATCTTTCAAATATGACAAATTTTAAATTGTCACATTTAAATACTGTGCAGTTTTTAGGGCAATAGATGATAAAATTTCACCCGCTTGCGACGCCAATGAACTATTTGACACTGACAATTAACAATTGTCAGATTTGAAAGGTTTTGTTTTTTTTTCATAACCAAATGAACAGGCTCTACCAACCTCTTTGAGAACTACCCGGAAATAACTAAATATTTTGCCTGTTAATGGCGGATATTCGCGTTGACCAATAGCGGCGAAGACATCCCAATGGCCACACTGTCTTGTATATAGTCACTGTAATTGGTAGTAGAGTACCTGTATATAGTAAGAGTAGGGCAAACGATGACATTTAGGGATCCATGAAGTGAAGTTAGTCACAATTTCACAGTCGACTACATTAATAGAATGAAGAAATTCATCCGGTGAAGTTAGTTACAACTGTCATAGGTTATAGTTGACTATAAATTATTTTGTATTTAGTCGTGGTAAGAAGTTGAAACTAAATGTGCTTAATGCCATGTAATGCACTTTTATTTATTAACTAGTAAATACAGTGGTATTAAGCCAACTTTATATTCATTTGCTGTTCACATCTAGACCTGAGAAACATAGATTGAATAATATTTAAATGTAGGACTCCAAATAGTAATTCAATCTTAACATTTTATGCTGGCTTGCTTCCATCTACTTGTAATAACTCCTAAAAGTAAGGATTAATGAAATAAAAAGAAAATTAAGATGACATTAGTTTTCCTACCTAACATGAAAACTAAAGCGTACTCGAAATTCCCTCTGATTCTTTCCAAAATTATTTTCACACATTCTTGGTCGTTTGAATTTATAATTTTCTCTGTCGATGCTGCTTAACCAAATTTGTTTTGTTGCTGGATTTTTGAGTATGCTTACAGGATGTATATCATTTTCTGAACGGTTATTACACCCCGGCACGCAACAACCGGTCATGATAATGAAATATGTACTTACTTCGAAAGTGCAATAAATCTGACAATTTCAATCTCACTAATTCAAAAAATCGAAAGCACACGTGTAAAAGATGTGGCCCAAAATTAATTGGAACTTAGCACCTTTTATGTTTGTTGTAAAACCAGTTTAGTTTTATTCGACAGGAGTTGGAGTTTTTTTTTGTTGTTAAGAGATAGGGGGAAGTAGCTAGGCCTGGCTACCTCGTTATAAACAATTTTAGCCTGTGTTCAACCCCATCAATGAATATACACAATCGTGGTTAAAGGTATATTGAAATCTTAGTCCTATTACAGCGTATATATACAGTAAATGTATGCCATGTTTTTACGGCCTAATATTGAAAATACAATCATACGCATTTTTACTAGCGCAATTCTGAATGCTTGGTTGACACACTAACATTGCAGAATTGCTGCGTCGTGTTTCTGACATACGATATTACTATACATGTAAAAATGCAACGTCTGTTTGTCAACAAGAACTGGCGCTTGATTGCAGGCGTTGCTATTGTAATTTGTTATCATGACACCGAAAGCTGACATACTTTTATCTGGCGCAAGTTCTGCCTTTAGTGAACCAATTGCGTGTTTCCTGGATTACAATTTATATTAAAATTATTCACTTAAAACTATGTTCAAAAATAGTTTGAACAACACGTGCCAACTAAATTTTTAAATTCTAATGGGATCCAACCAATAAAATGCTTTTGACGCGTTTGCTCTACTCTTACTATATACAGGTACTCTAATTGGTAGAACTTTGTGCTGCCATCTAATAGTCAAGCTTAGCAATACCCCCCGAGTTACTGTCCCAGGCACTCTAGACAGGTTTCAACATTTGGCTTCAGTGTCTCTACTTTTTTGTTTTATGTATGCTGATAATCCATTCACTCCTTTTTTGCGTGAAGAGTGGCCTTGGATTTTTGTTGTTAAGTTGCACATGAACAGAACCATAATTTTAATTTTGTTGTATAACCTGTTGTATAACCTGCATAATCTTACTTTGATAGTACCGCTGCTTTAAAAACTTTCACGTACACCTATTTTTCGCTGTATTAAATGAGGGTTGTAATTAATCATAAAGAAGAGGTGGGAACAGGAAGGGACCGAGCAGGACGGAGCCCTGTTGTCCTGATTTGAAGCCCATAGAAAATGTTTGGGGTTTAATTATCAATAAAATTTATAAAAGGAACTTTAGACCTGCAAATGTTGAAGAAGTGTGGGAAGTTATTCAAAATGCATGGGAAGAGTTGAGCGAAGAACAAAATTATTGGCAAAACCTTATAGGATCTATGCCCAGGAGATTGAATGCGGTGCTAGAGGCTAATGGGGTCAATCAAATATTACAACTACCGAATTATTTGTTTTGTAAAGATCGTTGGTTTTTATCTGTAATTATTATGTGTAAACTACATAATAAGAAAGGAATTTGTGTCCTGAGAGACCGATCGCAATTTTTTTAAATGCTGTCAATGTCATCTTTAACCTAATCTCAAAATTACCCGTTCACACAGCTAAAATTTTGCAAAATCGTTGTTACTCCATTTTGAATGTGTACGCGAAAGTTTTTAAAGCAAGTGTACATGTGGAGAAATGTTTAAAATCTGAAGTATTGCAAGACCTTCCGCGTACTTAATTAAAAATGTCTCTAATTACACAATTAGTGAAACTGGATACAGACATAAAAATTACTAAGTTCCATTTTCTATTCTGCTTAAATATGGCAACTTTGCATTTGAAGGTGTTTTGACATGTTTTCTAACCTAAAAGCATTTGGTAACCATAACCTCAAATGTACAACTCGTTTAAACACAACAAAGTAATTTTACACAGCTAAATTCGAGAAACTGTCATGGCATGGCCCACCTTCATGCCAAAAAGAGGTGAACACTTGAACAGAGTTTATTATAAATCCTTTTAACGTGTAAAAACAAATTATTTTTGTAATACAGGCAGATCTCGCCGTTTGCAGGGGTTAAGTTCCAGAAGAATGCCACAAAGCGCAAAACCGCGATGCGCAAGTAAACACATAAATGATAAAAACGGGGTTAGGTTCCATTAACTAGATTTATTTATATTATGCAACCTCAAAAAATTCAAAAATATGTATTATAAGTCTGCCACTTGAATTAGAGATCGAATGTTCATTTGTTTATTCAAGTTATAATTTTACAATTTATTTCAAGTCCAATTTGGTAATAAGAGATTCAAAGGAATAGGCTCAATAAGTGTGTTTACAAGTTCGTGATGAATAATGTTATTAAGGTGTTTTCATGACATAAACCGCATACGTCTGCTTTATTTACTTATAGTGTGTGAAAGTTGAAACAGTTGGTAATTCCATCCGCAAACGGTAAAGCAATCCGCGAACGGCAAATAAAAAGGAGCACATAAGTGCCCAGCGTAAAATCAAATCAGCGAAACGCAAATCCGCGAACGGCAAGGTCTGCCTGTATTACTAATAAATTTATCTTATCTTATCTTATCTCATAAATCAAGAGTATTGGACAGATTCGAGTTATATTTCTTAAAAAGCTTTTTTGAACCAGTTTTAAAAGTCACTTTCCATCCAACCCCTTCTTCTGGCTACATAAGCCATCTGGTTTTGCACATTTGAACTTATCCAAGATTCTGTAATATTCTTACGTTTGAAAATAACCAAAGGTGGTAGTTTTGTGCCCAATACTGATGTGCAAATTTCCCTTGCTGTCAAACTCGTCATGCGAATACTATATAATCCTTTTGTACCTACTTTTGTTTCCTTCACTTCATGGCAAAAAGAAGCTTCATCCAAATTAAAAATCTAGTTAGATATTTCGTATGTTTAGATTTTTGTTTGCCTTACATAACAAATCAAACAATCTGTAGATTACAAAAAGATTTACTTGGGGCATGCATAAATATTCAACCAATTGCGGCTTCTTAATCGAAAGTTTTTTCAAAGGGGCAAAAGAAGTGTACCAGTCCATTTTAAAATTTTGTTTTCAAGTTATTGCTCTGCTTATACACCTGTATGACAACAAGAATGTCTTGTCGCGAGAGTCCAAAACCCCAGTTTTCTATTGTTCTAATACATTCTATCAAGAGTTTCTAAAGCTTCTAGACCATAGGGGAAACTGGGTCCCCCATTTATTAACCTTCATAATAAATAAGTAGAGACACTCATGTTAAATGTTGAAACCTGTCTAGAGTGCCTGGGACGGTGACTTAGGGGGTATTTCTAAGCTTGACTGTCAGATGGCAGCACAAAGTTCCACCAATCAGAACCAATTACTGGCTCTGCTACCAACCATGATGTGGTAAAGTAGTGGCGCCATCTGTTACTATCGGAAAGTACCCCCCCCCCCCCTGGAGCCGTTCAAAGTCATTCAAATAAGTATTTTGACAAGAAAGGAACTGACGCTGAGTGTCTCTACTTGTTTGATTTATGTACGCTGATAATACCTAGGATACTGCATATTTACTTTTAAGTTAACCAAATTTCTCTATCGTTTATAAGATCTTCTGCATGGGGCAATTAGTCTGGACACTGTGTATAAAAACACTTACCTCGGTATAACATTAAAAACTGAAAAAGTGCAACCCTCTCTCAAAGTTTGTACAAGATCTTCTGTTGGTTTCCAAATACTAAAAATAAAACCGCGATCGTTCTCTTCATTGGCATCAACTACTTGCAGTTTCAAAACCGGGCTCACATCCCTTTGTAAAGACTGTAACTTTCTCACTTCATCTGACAGTCGGGTAGACAATTCTTCTTGACGTTTAGTATACATGTCTCTTTGATACTCCATAGCACTGGCAAATTGAGATGATGAAAGTTTGTTCTGGATAAAAAAAATCAATTTTAGAAACAAAAAAAAAGAATTTTGCCAAGAAAGCATTCTTCACCCAGCAATAAAAATAATAAAAGCAAAAAAATACCCTAAAACTTTCTTGGTCATTTGCATTCATCAACAAGTGGAAGAGTAAACTAGGTGAAGTAATTTCTGAAATCTTCGCTAGATCAACTTTTTCCAGTGCATTATTTTTCTGAACCAAATTCAAATTGTTTTCATATTCTCCCTGTATTTTATGATTAATTATTTCCAGTTCTTTGGCTCTCTGATTCTCCCATTCCTGTGCCCGCTTCTGCTCCGCTTTATTGTTTCGCCAAACTGCTCAAAAATCTCGTAATTACCAAAGTAAACTTGTCGTTTAAATGACTGATATACCTATTCTTCCATTCTGACGCTCCATGTACTTCAAGGGATAAACACGGGCAATACAAACCTTCATACAACCGATAATTCCACCATCTGGTTGAATGGTTTTCAGCGAAATAGGGAAAGGCCCTGCTATGCTCTGATACCCTAATTTCGCATGCCACATGGCACGTCTTGTGCAGTTATAATTAATTTTTAACCTAACATTGTCGGGAATCTGTAAATATCAATGAATTGGTAAATTGAACAACCCTGTTACAGTATGTAACCTCCAAAGGATGGCACCCTTCTTCACAATTTATAATTTCGGCACACTGGATAATAAGTTTCGCGCCGACAGCTATTTTGCCTGCCACAACTTGCCTGCAAAGTTGCTGATCTATCACAGTTCTTATCGAATACCATCCATCTGTAAGTTCTAGATCAAACATGTCTGAAATCTAGAGTTGGAAAGTCAATTTGGATACGATATGAAAAATAAATAACCACCTTTGTGATCTCTGCAACACATAGAATCATTCTTTTCTGAGGGACATCGTCCTTTTCAGTTATTCGACGGAGTGCTGATCGTTCAGCTCTGTCGATTTCTCTGTCGTACCTTCAATAATAAAAATTAAAATTAGAACTATTATTTAATGGGATGCGTTTCTCCAGCGGACTGCTAAAATTGCTCTACTCCTACTTAACAAATAGAAAGCAATATGTTGAATGTACCGTCAGATGCAAGCGCAGCACCAGCCTCTACACCGCAAGGTAAAATGAGGTTATCGATAATACATACATACATCAATAAAACAAAAACCATGGTAATATCAACAAAACAAAAGAAGCATAAGATAGTAATAGAGGGAAAACTGCTAGAACAAGTTAAAAGCTATAAATACTTGGGAACATATATAGAAGAAAACGGAAGAATCAATACGGAAATAAATGAGAAAATATGAAAAGCTGGGAAAATCTACAACACATTAAGAAACACCTTTCGAGGAAAAAGAGAAATTAAAAAATAAATAAAAACAGAAGTGTACAAAAAGGTAGTAAGACCGGTGCTAATATACTGGAGCGAATTATGGACTTTGACCGATAGAGACAAAGGAAGAATCACAGCTACAGAAATGCAATTTTTAGGTTAGATTGAAGAAATTACGAGAAGAGATAGAGTGCGAAATATAATAGTAATAAAAAACTTAGATATAAAACCAATAACAACAATAGTAGAGAGATAGCTAGGCTGGCTAAGACACCTTCACAGAATGGAAGACCACAGAGCGACAAAGCAAGTATACAAAGTAAAAGCACAAGGCAAAAATAAAGTGGGACGACCACGACGAAGATGGGAAGAACAAACACGACAAGCTACATTGAAAAGAAGAATTAAATGGGAAGAAGTAGGAAGATTACCACAAAACAGGAAGAAATGGAAAAGGTCAATGAAAGCCCGACAATATTTAAGGTTTTTTGTATTAGTATACTACTGCTATGCATATCATAAAATGTATTATTCCTGTTGTATTTGTTAACTGTTAAAATGGGGTTTCCCGTAAACTTGATAATAAATAAATAAATATAAGAGAAACAACCCAAGCCAAATACTCAAGAAAGAAAAAGCCATCTAGCTTCATAACTTAAGTACCTATACATTTGTTACGATATTCCATAAAAGTTCGACACCTAACGGTACAAGGACTAAAGATAAAAATTAAAACTAAGCAAACGACAAAATCAGTCCCTGATAATATGCATATTAATGGTACATGCTGTAATAACTATACAGAGACAACTGATGCATTTGCAAATGACTTTCACTCCATTATCAGGTGATTGCACTGGTTCTTTATCTCTAATTTTTAAGCACATGAATGAGACTGCATTCATGTTTTAAGCCAATGTAGTCAATGGCACTTAAAGGGATGATGATGTTGCTGCCCTTTAAAACGCAGCCTTATGTTTTATGAATTATGGCTTGGAGGAGGGCAGCAATGTTGCGAATGAATCAAACATTAGATGTCGATTCATTTTATTACAAAAACAGACGGGCTTTTATACAAAACATAATTGCTTAGGACTAAATAACAACATTTCAAAGTACAAAGGTGTAGTTCACTAGAACGAGTCTAATATTACAAAATAACTACTCAGCGGTAAACAGTATCGCTTCCTGCTTTGTTTGCAAGTACGCACGTTGAACTTTTGATTGTGGGTCGTTTATTTGCGTAAGTTGCCGGTTTGCAGTTTTCCGGCCTTTAAACCGCCTTGATTACGAAGCAACACTGACTTTTAAATTGTGAACGATATTTCGTAAATTTTGACTGAAATTTACATCTGTTTAATCTAAATTAAACATGAAGGCATAGCACACTAGAGCTGAAATTGATTTGGTCACTTAGGATAATATAGATATGGATTCGGAGGAAATGTACATTGGGGATAGAGTTCCTATACAACATAACAGTTGAGACAACACAAATGTCAGCGGCCGTTACTGACACAAAAATAAATGATAACATACAAGGCCAGAGTTGTCTTTCTTAGTATGCGTCACCTATGAATTTAATTAATTACTTGTCACTTTGACAATGTCAAAAATGGTTAATTTAAAGCGTTTACGAAAACTACACTGGTAGGTAGCTACTACGGATCCTATATAAGTAATCTTTGGTAAAGGGTTGAGACAACGTAAACGAAGTAGGTACAGCATTGGATTTTAGTTTTCGTTTGCCACATCAAAGTGGATTTCACATAGTCTGGTTCTACCATGAGATTAAAAAAAAAAGATTCTGAGCAGGCCTTGATATGTGTTGTACGTTTGGCAGTACTGAAGTGTATTGTCAGTCTATGTCAAATTCGAGATTTGCAGGTTAAGTTTTACGTCAGTCTGTGTTCAACAACAAACAAAACCTAACCTTTTAATCTCGAATTTGACATAGACTGACAATACACTTCAGTACTGCCAAACGTATAACACATATGAAGGTCTGCTCAGAATCATTTTTTTTTATCTCATGGTACTTGTGAGTGTTGCTTATTTTGTTTATATTTTTGAGCTATTCTGCTCTTTGTTTAATGTTTTTGGGAATTTGTGTCGATGGATATAAAGCCCCGTTTGAATCTACTTTTGAAGCGAAAAATGCAACAGTCCGTCATTTCAAAATATGTAGAAAAATAATTATTTGGATAACTAATTTTTAAGTAAATTCCATATATAGTCTGTTCACTAAATACAAAAACACAAAGTGGCCTTTGATATCCAAATTTCATGAGTGTACTTCCAAAATTCACCTTTGTCTAGGAATGTACTTACAAAAAGTTACTAACACAAATAGGTTAAGTGTGTGACATTTACTACCCATCTGTCATAAATGTTGTAATTAACTACTTTTAAGGATATTATACAAATACTGTTTTGGATACTATTGACGTAGCGTAACTTACTAGTGGGTATCTTTATTACATTTTACGAAACTTTAGGTTAGAATTTCTAGAAAAATATCTACTTTGACACTGGCAATGAGAAATATTAAATGTCATTTATAAATTTAAATCTGCCAGTATGCAGGCGTGCAAACCTTTGCAAAACAAAATACAGAATCCCTAGTAAAAAAGTTATATGCACATGCCAACTTCAAAAAAATTTAAATGTTTTTGTGTTTATTGAATGCCCTATACATATTGAGATGGCCCCTTATTTGTTTATTAATTTGCTTTCGGGGTTGTTTATAAAATTAATTTAGACTGATTAAAATATGCTGTCTTGTATTTTTATTTACTTGATCCAAAATAAATGGTAGTATGCCCTTTAAGTATTTCATTTATCTTCAATTTATAATCAAAACGCTAGCTCAGTAGAACAATTAACTCTATTCCCAGGGTGAATTCCTAATAGATTGTAATTTTTACTTGATCTGGTGCGTCACTGTACACCTGAATTAGTTCCAATACACAGTAGTTATGGTATGCAATATGTCAAAACCTACAAAATGGTTCGTATCGTGCAGTCAGCGTTGTTGACTTTAAAATAATCAAAATTGTGAACATTCTCAGAGGTATTTATTCAAATTGTAGCGCTTTGGCGGTTATTATTATCATTTGTTTCGGGCATTAATTTGTTACATGACGTCAGAAGGGACGCCGACTATATCTCGCAATTGTTTTACCTTCGCCTAGAGTGGCTTCAAAGCAAGAAGTACATAGGCGTGGCTACAATTATGCGCCAATAGACGGTATCAGTGGCGTAGCAATAGGTATTTTTAGGGAGGCACATTAAAATTCCCATTTTAAAGGAAAACTTTTCATGCTGATTTATTTTTGGTTTCAAATGCTAAATAAATAAGCATGTCATAAGAAGTACAAGCTCTACTAAAAGCTCGCGAGGCCGCCCTCCGCTAAACGCTTTCCGCGGCGGGAGGACTCGCCGTGCGTCATCCGCTCCATTCCGCGCGAGGAATTATTACTAAATTTTCCCGTTTTGCTGTGAATTTTTGTCAAAGCTGTGCATGGAACTTCGCCATTTGGTCGTGGCAGCATTTTAGACAACAGCTGGGAATCTGGCAGAGGGCACATGCCAAAGGCTTTTGAATACGCGTGTGACCTGAGAAAGTTCGAATATGGCGCTACGGACAATAAATGACTAACCCCAATGCGTCATGTAGCTACCAGACTGTAAGGTGCTCGCCCAAACCCCTTTTTGATATTATTAACGGGTTAATAGTCATGGAAACATGTAAACAAAATGACACGACGAACGGCAATGAACTGAATACAACAGCGGAAATCACCTTGTTGAACGTAATGGACTCGTCCGGACGTTTCTAGCGTTCTGCGCATCTATGACGCGGTGTACTTTACAAACTGAAAGACTTCTAACCTCAAATTTGGGTAAATGCTTATAATTTGAATTGCGCCTTCGCTGGATGCTAGGATATGCTTGAATCTTGATAAGCAAGGTCTGGTCTCGTATGCACACAAATTTCCCGATTCTAACACTGATACTTTTAGGTTAACACAGTACCTTAAAATTTAGTGTGTTCTTCGCAATGTTCGGAAAGGGGCCCCAGCTGGTATCTTCCTCTGGAACGGTTCACTCTGGTGTTTTTTGCTGTTGGTCGGTATCTTGCACTCCTGCCTGATGCGTCGCAGTAGGAATCCCTGGCTTTGGATCCTATCTCTGGCCGGAATTCAATATCGGAATCCTGCTGTGATCAGCTGGCAATGATCATCGGAGGTGCTCCCGGTGAAAATTTAATTTTATGTTGTGGAAAATCCCACAAAAGTTCCCACATAAACTTCAACACTTGGTTAACACAATGATACACTTTTTAGCTCAAAATATTTTAATTTATTATATAAAAACTTTAGTTGAAGTGGAGCACAAAACTACATGTCAAGCTTAAATTTATTCTTCATTTGTTCTTCTTTGTTTCCGTTATTAAAAACAAAATTTAATCTATTACTATGGTTTTGATCAAATTAAATACATTATGAAAATGAATTTGATTACAAATTATATTTACAAATTTCTTATAACTAAAATATTGTCCATTTCTTAATTTTAAAAGGTCTCTTTGCGCCACAAACACGTTTTATTAGTTACTCTGCTCTATTTCACTCGCGTTAATTGCACTGATTATTTTATAGAGTTCATTTTTTAATAATTGCTTTTCCATCTCCTTCTGTCTGCTTTTCACTTGCTTTTTCATGTCCTTCTGTCTGCTTTTCACTTGCTTTTTTATGTCTTGCTGCCTGACTTCTTATTTGCTCTTTGCAACGTATTATTTTCTTCTGGCTTCCTATACCTTTTTTTTAGATTGCTCACAATTTCCCTGATTAGCTATATTAATATCTACGCTTCATTGACATGCACTTCGCAAACCTTTTTGTGACTATTCATTTCTTTCGGCTCGGCCATTCATTCTGCACAAACCTAATATTTAATTAATTTGAACGTGAACTTCAACCCTGTGAAAAACAAGCTTTGCCCTTTGCGTTCCGTTACTCAATTCATTTATTAATACTGGCATCTTTTTTTCCAATGTATTTACTGATTGAAATTTAAGCTTAGTACTGCAGTTACATAAAATACCCTAACTCTGTGCTTATTGACTTGTTTCTTAAGTTGTACTGCAAGCAGAATCGGGTCTTGGGCCTAAGACCATCACAATATATACAACTCTGCAAGATATGCTATTTAAAGAACTATTATCAGGTAAAAATAGAACACATACATATTAATACATTTATTTGCATCAATCAGTGTGAGGCCTAAAGGCAAATGTAAATTTGTCAAATGTGACATTCCCAGAACTGGTTTCTATAGTAACTACAGGACTTAAATCTGGCGCAATTTCAGACAAAATTGCACATGCGCAGTGGATCACAACCAATCAGCATATTTAGGAACTCTAATTGGGGGTAACTTTGACCATATAACTGTAGGAAAGACGATGCGTTCTCTCAAACCCAAAACATCTGTTAGTTTTGATGGAATTCCCATCTACATATATAAGGCATCCTTGGAGTTTCTAGCTTCTCATATGACAATTTTATTTGATCTTTCTCTGTGAACTCAAAGCTATCCTGATCAATGGAAAATTGCAAAAATTTGCCCACTGCTCACTATACAAGAGTTATTTAAAAAAGCAATCCAATTAATTACAGACCCATATCTATACTTCAATCAATATCTAAAGGCCGCTTTACATTTAAGCAAGACCGGTGCAATGCAATGCAAGATGAAGAATTGCATGTAAAAATTAATATTGCTTGTTACTTTACATTTATGCAAGTCAGGTGCAACACATGACGTTTGTAAACAAGACTACCAACTACCAATGCATAAAAGTGCATATCATTTTGACAATTACAATAAAATTGCAGTAATACGTTCGTGGTCATTTTAATTTTATATTTATATTTAATTTTCAGACAAATCGGCCTACTTTGATTTTTTTGGAAATTTTATAATAACATAAAAATTCAGGATCTGGTCCATTCTCACAATGAGGTGATTCAGTAAATTTGACATTAGCCTGAAGATGGTTTAATATATAAGCCAAAACATGTAGCGTATGTAAAATATATGTTAATTTTTATGAGGAAGACAGTGTTTACTTTACAATAATTTATACTAACATACCTTTTATCGTAGCTGTAGGAGGCATTCTATTATTTTTTTAGCATTTTAGTTCATGAACCAGTTAGAGTGCCCCCTACAGCCACTATAAAAAGTATGTTCATATAAAAAATCCAAAAAAAATTAAATAATCAAAGTAGGCCGATTTGTCTAAAAATAGAGAGTCTACCATCACTCTTAATTTTAAACAAATCTTCTTAATACTTTTTTTTGTTATCTCTTCTAATAAAAGTAGTTGACTCTTAGCCAGTTTTTAAAAATCGATTTGAAAAACACCCTGTATATTAATTAACTTGACTAATTTTAACACTATCTTTGCTTAAGACCAAGCAGGAGCGAATCTTAGAATATGAGCTTCTAAGTCGAATATTTTTCATTATTTACACATTATGTGAACTCAATCCGCAGACACACTGTATATTTCAGGTACCCTCGAGTACCCGGGTGCTGTTATCGGGTATGGGTTTGATTTTAGACCGGGCACGACATCCCTAACATATACAGACTTTGCCAAAACCTTCGACAAAGTCATACTACGAGGGCGGGATGATAATTGATTAGCCTAACAATGAAAGGCCGGTTTTATGTTTTCAAAATTACTTTATTTTTTAACATAGCCTTTTAGACGCTCAATACATTTTGTTCAGCGATGCTCGACGGCTTTGATCCCATAACGAAAGGTGCATTACTCAAGGTCTGCAAAATAGGCGCCAGCAGTGGCCGCAGACTTTTCAACAGATGAAAATTTTTATCCACCGAGAAAAATTTTGAGGTTAGGGAATAAGTCAAAAGTTCGAGGGAGCCAAATAGAGTGAATGAGGTGGGTGCGGAAGCAAATCGTGCTCTAATTCGTTGATTTTACAGTAACTCTAGTGTGAGAAAATGCATTTTCCTGGTAAAAGCAATCGCGGCACCCATCATGCGGACAGCTTTTTCATGTCCAATTTTTGGGTTAAAATATGTTGACATTCAGAGTTAGTTCAGTAGTTTTTACTTTATGCAATGAACGATTACTCTAACGAAGAGACAGTTTCTATCGTAAAACATATTACAGTGGAGTTAGTATGCGTAGAGTGAGTGATTAGTTTTCTGTAAATACATTTCTACTTTCTTCGTCTGGTTCAAATATTTTCTGATGACATTGCGGTTTGTATAGATGATATCAGTGCTTCTTTAATGTCTTAGATACCGCAAATTTTTACATATTTAATTCACGACCAATTTGTCGTGTGCTGTATTTTGAATCAATATTGATCAATTTCAAAACACCTTCGTCCAATTCCCTGCGATTACCTTTACTAAAATTTCATTATTGACAGTTTTGTTAAAGCTAAAATTAAATAATAAACACTAACCACCTCTAGCTTCTGATTCTACTTGAATATTAGCAGTTTCTTGAAATTTCCGGACATATCTGTGTATTGTACATAGATGCCGACGGTATTGGATTATTATCAAATTTTACGGAAAACAAATCACTCACTACGCAAACTAACCCCACTGTAATACGTTTTTATGATAAAAACTCTCTCTTCGTTTGAGTAATGGTTCATTGTATAAAGTAAAAACTACTGTACTAACTCTGACACCCGTATTCATAGTCGTTCGCCAGCGACTCGCCGGAGAAACGCCAGAGTTTTGCCACGCCCTTTACGAGAATTAACATTGCATAGTCGCTCGCGCATGCAGCGCGTCGCCAGCGCTTCGCCGAAAACCATAGTAACGTGCATCCTTGGTTTTACCGGCGAGCGACTATGCAAGGTTAATTCTCGTAAGGGGCGTGGCAAAACTCCGGCGTTTCGCCGGCGACTCGCTGGCGAACGACTATGAATACGGGTGTGAATGTCATCAAATAACAAATTAATTTGAGTATAGTGTCAACTGTTTTAAAGTCAAGGCAACTCATATTTAAAAAACATGAAAACTTTTGATTAATATTATTCAATGAAAAACGACAAAAATAATTTAATTTTTAATTAGATGCGCAATAATTTTCCCTTTCCATTGATACCAAAACATTTTCTGTAGGTTGAATTGGCGAGCAGGAATTCATGAAACTGTTAAGTACAATGCTAAATTCCTATGTTCCAGTTTGAAAGTGGACACCCGGTATTTATATATTTAACTATTTATCATCCCGCCCTCGTATTTTATTAAAAAAAATTACTTCAAATTTTTAAAAAAAAAATTATTTGTCAGTTCCTATCTTAAAAACAGGAGACAATGTGTGGCGTAAGTCATGTTGCTCAAGAATACAATGCAGCATCTGGCATACCTCAAGGTGCCAATTTAGGGCCACTGTTATTTCTTTTATACATTAACGACTTGTCCATTGTAATTAAAAACTCGGAACATGCATTGTTCGCAGATGATGTCGGAAGATGGTTGAGTTTATCAATGATTATCAGGCATTAAAAAATTTATGGATGCCATCAACGAACATATACAAGAAAGAAAAATATTATTAGATTTCTATATAATACGAATGTTACTGTACTTGTGTACAGTACAGTACAGTACAGTATGTTGGGATTCCTGATACGCAACAGTTTTAACATTCAAAATAATTCAACATCAGTAAAACTTTGTAACTCATATGTTCACTCGGGATTAAAATACTCTGCAATTTCCCATTACAAATCCCTTCCCTTCTATTACTGAAGATCTGGCCTTCATACGCATCGACCTTGGTTCAAATAGAATCACTCGCGTCTATAGACAGGAGTATCACTCCGGCTTACACATGTGTATTGGGATCTATAAGAATTCAGTCGATAGAAATGGGGCCCGACACGACAACCTAATTCCCCAAATCTTGTGATTGCGTGAAAATGGCTGAAAAATAAAAATTAGCCATAATGAAAAATAATTTTCAATTCGCACTCACTGTTGAAAAAAACAAAAAATCATGTTGAGATTTACTCTACGCACCTGTAGTTTAGAACCAAGTTTTAAAACATCCAAAAATTAGAAGTCCAGGATTCTAAAAACTACCTAATAACTGGATTATATTTTATAGGTTTTCAAATTGTTATCTGTAAGGAATGGCGACGTGGTCTATTCGGCAGCATCGCAAATGAAAATAATAGTAAGCATGCTAACTAAGCTTTTTCTGGCGATAGCACATAAAAATGTAATTACTGAGAAGTGAGTGCAATGTACTCGAGTACCCCAAAATGTGGTCGAGTACCTGAAAATGTATTCAAGTATCCGAAAATGTATTTGAGTACACGTAAATGTATTCGAGTACTCGAATATGTATGAAGTACACGAATATGTACTCGAGAACAAGTAAATGTATTCAATACATTTTTAAAAATGACTGAGTACCGAGTACATGGAAAGTGTTCAGAGTACTGTTAACTGAGTACCTTAACTCGAGTATCGTACAGCTAACTTCATGTCTCGAGCCTATTTTTACTTAGATAACCCAAAAACCAATATCCTGCGCCATTCACTTTTATATAGTTAGTTTTTTAACAATAGAGAATGACAGCTACAGGTTCCAATAGCTGCACTCTAATAGGCCAATATGCCTCATTCTATTAATTGAATTCTCAGACTTCAAACTGTTATATATTCAACATCAATGCCGTAGAAAAAATTCTTACTATCAAATAAATGTCTAAAATTACCTACCTATATTTCAACTGTTGTATAACATTCTCTAAACCAAGGCATTCGGAAAAAATATTTGGAAAACTTCTTTCTAAACTAGCCAACTTCCATACAATCCATTTAAAATGATTTCGAATCCAACCATTGGCAATAACTTTGGATCAACCCCAGGCATTGCCTTAAATGATGCTTGTATTTCTGCGAAGCCAATAACGTCTTTTGCATTTGGTATCAAAACAGCTCCATCTGTAGTTTTTACAATAAAGCATTGTTCATTTGTATCGTTTTTCCTAAAATACATATATAAAGCACGTAGTGGTAAAATCAGCTATTAGAATGTTACCAGTTGCAGTTAAAATGTACATCTACAGCATTCTGTGGCGTCACATTTAAAATTTGTTTTGACGCATTGATGTCATCACAGGTCTTCGATCACCAGGTCGTCGATCTTCGGCTACTTGCTTTAGGGAAAGTTTCCTGGATGCTTGTTTTTTTCCCAACAAGACCCCAAGAATTTGCCTAAAAATTTCCAACAAAACAATTTCTAAACTTATTTTAGAAATAATTACGAACCTTCTATCAATACCGTCCTCACTTTCTATTAATTTCTTTTGCTCCTCCAATGCCTTCCTCCTTTCAAGCATAACTTTTATCCTGCGCTCCAAATACTCACATTCTTTATTAATATTTTCTAACCAAACATCTACACCACCCTCCGTTTGTCTTTGAAAAATAATTGGGGAATTACTTTTATTTTCTATATTTATGGGGTTTTCTACAAGTGGCAGTCGTTTTACAGGAGTTATGGCTAAATTCGTTAAGGAATTGGATTCAACATCAACGATCCTTGAACGGACAGCAGGCACTGACGCAACTTCCTTTATGGGAGTGGAACTATAAATAGTTGGCTCTTTCTGTTTCACTGAAACATTGGCATTTCCATTATTGGTGCTGACATTCTGGTCAATGTCTTGAAATATTAATTTTGCTTTCTGCAGCCGATCATTTGAAATAGCAATTTGTCTACAAAACGAGACTCCTAGTCTTTTCTTCGCACTACCAGAACGAGCTGGACTTGGTATGGTATCAGTTCTAGTCACCGGTTGAAATTCTGAAAATAGTTTTCTCGGGTTTAAAGGGCACAATTTGCTTCTACTGTCTTTTGCATCTGCTTCTTTCGGGTCGGAAGTATTTGGTTTGTTTGACATCTGTAAAAATATTAGTTTAAAACTAAGCTAGAAATTGGACTCTGTCAATTTGTACAAAACGAAGGTAAATGCTACAAATAAAGCACTGTTCTTTGGTAAACCATAGATGCGAGAAGTTATTGCATTTCTGGACAACATTATGAGTGGCTTAATGAGCCACCAACCGACATAATTGCAAAAATCCTCGCATGGGTTGACAAGGTGTACGGCACATACAGCCAAAACAAATGATGGGTTTAAGCCGAAATTCAATTTGACAATTTAACTGGTGTCATTGTCAACCAATGGCATTCTTCAATTTAAAAATAAACTACCAATCGAACGATTATTTTAGTGACAATAATTTGAGGAGCTTTATTTCAGCAACAATAATTCGAGGAGCTTTATTTCAGTGACAATTTTTCTGTAACTATTTTTTAATGAAAAGTTAAATTGTCAAGACGAATAGGACTCTAGGTCAAAATATTACAGACAATTTTTGCTCTTTAGAGTGTCTCATTTCTGTTGCTTTAGAAAATAACGACTCGTCATTATTTTCGTCGCCGCAGAAACTCGTATCTGAATCGCAAAAATTTTCACATATAATCTCATAAGAGCATTAATTCTTTCCGGAAATTTTTTTGAGTGCGTTCCAACAAAGTCGTATTAATTTGCCCGAGCGGGACGCGAGGGCAAATTATGACGTTGTTGAATGCACGAAAAATAATTTCCGGATATGAATTAATGCTCGAATGGAGATTCGGTAAGAAAATCGTAACGATACAAGCCCTCAAAGTTAGGCTGATCTACCTACAAAAAATTTCCAAGAAATTTTTTTATTGTCTTGGATACGGCTCGTGAACTAATTTTTCTATTGGTCATTAATGAGTGTCGTACGATTTTCATATATAATCTCATAAGAGCATTAATTCTTTCCGGAAATTTTTTTGTGTGCGTTCCAACAACGCTCGGGCAAATTAGGACGTTGTTGAAATGCACGAAAAATAATTTCCCGATATGAATTAATGCTCGAATGCAGATTCGGTAAGAAAATCGTAACGACACAAACCCTCACAGTTAGGTTGGCTACCTACAAAAAATTTCCAAGAAATTTTGTTGTCTCGGTTACGGCTCCTGAACTAATTTTTCTATTAGTCATTAATGAGTGTTGTACGATTTTCGGCAATATTTTGACCTCTCGTCCTATTATTACTGACTATTGACAATTCAAGTAACCACAGAAGCCTGTTACTGTTGATATAGCAAAAGTAAGAAGAAAAATATAACTAGCAATTACAGATTTTGTTGAAACACAATTCGGCATTGCATTGTCTACTGCAACTGGTCAATAAGACGCAACTACAACTTCCTCATCTTGCATTTCCACTCCGTTCAGCGCCACCAACAAAGAAAGAATGTGTTACTTGAGTTGATTTATGGGGTTCTGTAGTAAAATAAGCAATTTGTACTCATCAGCTTATTTTTGAATTGCAACCAGTGCAATAACTACGTCTCTGCCTGCAGTATATACTGTCATTAGCGCTTGCATTTGAGTGATTTAATTATTTTAAAAAGGTAAGTAGATAATTATATTTAATAGACATTTTTTTCAAATACAATATTTTTGATTTCGCCTTTTTAAATTTTTTACTATAACTTGCTTTTAATCACTTTCTATGACGTAATATGGAAAATTATTAACATGTAAAAAATGCCATAGCAATATTACAGAGCAAAATATTACAGTAACTTTAAAGGCTAAAATAGAAATGATGAACAAACGGTACTGGCAAAAAAGTAAGAAAATTAGAGATAAGCTTCTTACTGTCAAAATAATGCAAATTATCTCGTAAATAACACATGTACAAGAAGATGCAGCATCTAATATAGATTCAAGTAGTAATAACTCTTTAGAACCAGTTTTTGATGTAAATACAACTGTAGATTTAAAGTAAGTTTCATAACTAAAATGTTTCTGAATGATAAATGATTTATCTCTCAATTAATTTTCAGGCAAATCGTAACAGATACAAATAATGCATGCGAAATCAATCTAGCTGTAACAATTGGAAATACTGAAAAAGAAACATCTTTCAAGTGTCAGTCGGCAATTGTTCTTTCTTTCCGGTCCAGTCTTCATGCTGTGATGGAGTCAGCTTGAGCGTGTTGTAAAGTGTCCAGCAGTTGTATGGGCGTGCAGTTGGTTATGTAGTATTTCTCTTCGCCACTGTCAGTGAATCGTTGCATTCCTGGCCTATTAATTAGGAAATTCTGTCCCACTCCATATCGGCAGATCCAATGTTGGCTGACTTATTTTTGGCATGTGTAATGGAGCAATTCCTGTCACCCTGTACATACATTTCATATCTGAACCGTAATTCTGATATGTATCAATTAAGTTAGCAGGCATTATAAGTGTCTCGCGAGTGCGGAAGTGAACATGCAAGACAGCTAATTCCAGGCAGCGGAGTTAAAAATAGAACGAAGCCAGCGGGTGCGTGAATGACCGCAAAAACGAGGAGTCGCACAGAAGTTAGCGACCGGGCGTGTCATTTCAGATAATTCCAGGTGCGACACGTGCTAATAAAGGGTCCCAAAGTGAACAGAATAGTGAGTTGTTGGCCTGCATTATTCACCGCCGACACAAAGAGGTTCCTGAGTGGGAACAGAGACTACGAAGGCATCAAACCACCTGGGTAGCATCACCAAAGGGTTGCTGCATCTTCTATAGAAGGGAGCCGTTGTTTTAACAACAAAGAAGCATCGGTCTTGCCCAAACTCAAGGACGCTTGGAAGCAACCAAAAGCAAGGCTAGTTAAAATTGCAATACGAAGTAAAGAAGCGATTGCAACATCTTTGGCAATTGTTTCAATGAATGATTGCGTGCCCAAGATAACGGGGGCTTACCCGCATCCAACACGAAATTATAGCGTCATCCGCTAACGCAGCACGGCCGCTTGAATCAAACGTGCTCAGACAGCGATCGTATTACGGCATGTTCCAGCAACAAGTACATTTCAGGAATGGACAATTTCGACTAATGCATTTGTGCGCAGAATTTAAATACCTTTCGCAAGATCAGTGTTTGGCTTTGCGTCAACGGTTGAACATTAATGCACTATTTAAGGTGCATGTAGCGTACAGTCTTTTTATATGAATATTGTGTATCCTTACATGTAATTTATGTAATAGCGCTAGTAGAAACAGCTTTTGCTCAT
>CALNHX010012887.1:0-21663 GCA_940337035.1 Agriotes lineatus
TTTCATCTCTCTAAAATAACCACCTCGTCGCCCAACAGATTTCCGTGATTGTCTTTATAAAATACTGGCATTCTTTGCAATCCTTTCTTTGTCTTCTTAATTTCACGGCGTATCTTTGTTCCTATACCTTTACTGTACTTATTTGCTCTATTTGCTTCTCTTTATACTCCAATTTTTTTTCTTCTCAACACTCGTTTTGCTTCGTTCTTTTTTCTTTTAGTTTCCCCACATTTTCTGTTCCCTCTTAATTTCCTGTACGGTCTTCGTGAAACCAATGTGTGTTTGTTTCTATTTTCCTTTCTGTAGGTACGTTTTTTGCCGATTCCTTTATAATGCTTTCTATTTGGTTCTATTTCTGGTCTACTGTATTACCTTGTATTAATTCTATACCACTTTCTTCCAAATTGCGTTGATGTGCTCTTTGCTTTTCTTCTACTGGCATATTTTATAGTATATTACGTGTGTAAATCCTCTTTCGTTATCGTTTGTTTTATTTTCATACTTACTTAACAGTGGCTTGTCTCGCCCTTCGCTACGATTTGACATTGGTTATACATTTCGCATAATTTTATTTGTTCCTTCCCGTGGAAATTGGTGCTCATAATATTTAGTTTTCGTACTCCTACAAAATCAGTCTTTTCCATTGTCATTTCTATGCCTGCCCATTGTAGGACGGAAGAGCTCTTCCCCCCTGATTTGGGCATTTGAATTTCTCAATATTAATTTCATATCGTGTTTTGGAAATTTATCCTAAAATTTATCTAACTGGTCATGATACACATTTTTTTCTTTTCCTCTATCTTCTCCGGCGCATGGAAATCCATCAAGTGTAGTTGTTTATGTTTACTATTTACTCTTAGATAACACAGTCTATCTGAAACTGGTACAAAACTTTGATTGGATATTTTAATTTACCATCTACCCATATCAAAGATTATGGTTTGTCCTCCGCTGCTGAAGAATGTGTGATTATATATATTTTATTTTTGTATAGTTTCTTTAATTGCAGCTATTTCCGTTTTGTATTTTATTGCCTTTCTTTATAAACAATCAACGTAGACGACGGGCTAAAGAAAAAAAAGAAAGTATGATCAGATAAAACACAGTAAGGGCAAACCGATAGTGTCAAAAATTATGAGACGAATTATACAGATTAGTGGCAGCCTGAGCGAACTAAGGACATATATGTAGTATTTATACATGCAAATTGAGTTTTCACGGCAGACACCTTGATGTAGTGTACTGTCAAGTAGCTCTCACATTGTTACAGTATTTGTGTTACTTTTACGGTTACATTCGCTGCAAGACTTCTACTCTTTTTTGCAATAAATTACATAAATTAATCAGTTTTGTTACTATACAGAAGTATTCTACATTTTAAATAAATCAAGGCGCATTATAGTGTAAAAGGGAAATTGCCTCGATTGTCTCTATGTTCGTACCAAGAAGACTGTACTGTAAGGAGAAATAACTCGCGTTTCGAAGCGGATCGCTGAAAGTTGACAGATATGGCGGTCGTCGTGTAATATTATCCTTTCACAAAACTCGTGAACTGTCAATGTCAAATATTTGCGGAGTGTAACTGGAAATTCGGACCGTGTTTTAACAATTAATAACACACTTGAAATACACTCCATTTGATTAACAACCGTAAGCCGACTTTTACCGTGATTACAGATTAATTTAGCTCGCTTCCAACTCTCGAACGGCAGCGAAAACGAACGCAAATGCCCGAAGAAAGTACACGCTGTCGACAGCGCCGCGACGGCTATCCCCGGCATTGGGACCGCTTTTATCGTCGCCTGCGTTGATTAACAAAAACTGCGCTTTTATCATATACCTATGGCTTTTATATACAGCCGTCATATGAAGTTACATCTCCTTAGTACAGTCTTCTTGGTTCGTACTCTCCGCCACCAATCTGTATATTGAAATTAAATCCAAACTTTAGAGAACACTTTTTAGAAAGTTTGAATTCCGCAATGTAACAGTTTAAACTAATTTCTGGGAGTTGAATATAATATTGAAGAAACGACTTTATTGATTACTGCATAATCAAATATAGAATATACTTCATCGATATTGAAGATGGGAATGATCACGCACAATTCAAAATCTATGTTCTGATAAGAATAAATGAGTTGCAGAAAATATATAAATGTTCACAATAGTTTTTCTAGTATTTGAAAAACGCAAAATGGAACACGTATCCTTTCATAAATATAAACCATTAACTACTCTTTGTTTTTGAACTGTATTATTTGCAATATCGCAGGATAAGAGATTAAACGCAATACTAAATCATCAGCCCAAGTTTAATATTGGACCAGAAATCATATTTAGCGGCAGCGCGTTTATAGTACACAGTTCAATTAATAGCTACGTAATATGGAAACAATAAATGAAGGAATTACTGAGTTAACTCAGTAACTTCTCATAATCATTTAACGAGTTGTATGTTTTTACTTCCCTCGTCTAAAAGACGAAGGAGGTATTGTCATCGCGAAAAAATCACCTTTCGAGATTTCTCCAGATCTTCACGTTTGAGGGTCGCTAGATGACGACACACCGGTTTTCTCAATTCCGTCAGTCTGTCTTTTGGCAGTATAACTCAAAAACTATTTGTCGGAGGAAGCAAATATTTTGCATGCAGATTATATATCTACCTGGCATGAAACTGAGAACATTTCAGACAAATATATACAGGGTGAACACCTTAAAAATACAATTTTGTTTATTTTTTATTTAAGTAGCCTATACCTACATATCTAGTTCAGGCGTCTAATAAACCTTTCTTTTGTTTGTTATGGACAGAGCCTAATCATGGAAATACCTGGTACCGTACCATTTAAGTTCTACTAAAATTTTACTGATATTAAGGTGGATCAATTTTGAAAAGATACGTTTTGCGAAAGCAGATGAAACGGTAGCAAATAAATTGGAAAATTCGTGGGATACGATGAAGTAGCATCAGAAGTGATACAATTTATTGGTGACAAAGCAAGGCAGGAGCGATACAAAATTTACAATCTAAAATGGAAGAAGCTACCGACGAAGTGGACTACGGCAATAATCAAAAGAAATGAGATACCAAAAGTGGTAATACGATATTTGACGTGTTTATCACCACGAAATGTGCTACACAAAGAGGAATATTGAGTTATTTATTATAGGTGAAATAGTAAAAAGTATTTGTACCTACGTGTAATGTATGTACACTTCTGTGCAATAAAATTAAGCACACACGGCTTTGTTGTATTTAGTAATAGCGTTTTTTTTTTGGAAAGTTCTTAGTTTTGGTCTTTTAATAAAGGTTTTATTTTCAAGTTATGGTGTTTTATCATTTATTGAAACTGCTTCTAGGCAATTAAAATAGACCCGAATTATACAAACTAGAATATTGTGAAAAATAGTCATAAGACTTGTACTTAATTTTATTGCACAGAACTGTACATTACTAGACAACATCATACCGGGTACGGATACGGTAGACCCCCCCCCCCCCCCCCCCGAAGGTTTACGAATAGGCAACACATTTTACAATCCACAAGTTACTCTTTACCAAATGCTCCACTTTTATTATAAGAAAGTTGGTTTTGCACTAAGTTGCCACTGGATTGTAAGATGTGTTGCTCAATTTCAAACATTCGGGGAGAGAATGATAGAGTGGCAGCAATAGCTAACAAAGATATAAAAATAGACATTAGAGTAGGAAATACAACGGTAGAATATGTTGGCCATTTTAAGTAACTATAGGTCATTCAGATTCAATATAGAGCAAAATCTGCAACCCAAGAAATATTAGCTCTAACTGGATCACTAATGCGTCTGGATAGAAAATTTGGATCAGAGAGACATGGTTTTTTTCCTGTCTTCATGAATGTCATAATCAGTGCATCATATTACAGTGACTTGTCTCGTGTATATACTGTCATGTCATGGTCATGTCTTTCAAATGAATATTTGCTCTTAACCACCGACGGTGCCTTTTGTCACGATTTTTTGTTTGTTTGTTTGTTTGTTAATGGAGAAGGTCTAGGCATGCAGAGTATAGTATTCCAACCAGAAATTGGAAAGCTATTTAAAATCAGGCCAGCATTGAGAACCGTAAGTCACTTCGTAATTTAATTCATAAAATTACTGTTTGATTGTCATTCAGTGACACTTCGATAATAACCTTCAAATTTGACAGATGTAATGGGAAGTTTGGAAGACAGATACGTTTTTCAACATTTTCTATGCTACTATACGGTTTTAAAAACTCAACTAGCACCTACTTAAATCATGCACAATGTTACAAAGCCTTAACAAAACCGTTACATGTACAATTTGCAGATTAACTGTCATTACTTGAAAGCTGATTGGCATTAGAATATTATTTACCGATTGTATGAAACCAACTTGGACATGACTTACACTTTTCATGGTCTACTGGATTTTAAATAACTTTCCAATTTTAGGTTGGAATACTATACCAGGTACCTTAGACACCGACTGCTTGGGTCATATGGTCAAAGTCCTACTTAGAATTTTGCCGAGACTAAGGAGTTCCAACCCTAGCAAGGGATCTTTTACATGCTACACATCGTAGTAACATGGGATCCACGGTTTTACATCACTTCCGAATGATGGCATTCTGTAGAGGCTTTCATCTGCATTTTTTATTTTTGAAAACCTCACCGGGACCGGGAATCGAACTCGCGACCCTTAGATCAGTAGTCAGGATGCTTACCACTGAGCTACCGACCCCGGCTCACGATTTTTAGGGGCGAATTTATTCTTACATGAGCACACTTCTTTGGACTACACATCGCACAATTTTACATTTTTAGCTTTGAAGAAACATTGTCAAATTTGGCGTTTATATAATCTCTATATTATACATACAAGCATCATATGATCTAAATTTTAATTAAATCATTAGTAATCAACTTACTGTTGATATTTGCAACTTGGATTGCAGATTTTGCACCCAAGCAAACCGAAGTTATTGTATACAAAAAATATTTACCAAAGCAGAAGACTGTGTCTTAACGAAGGTAGAAAAACAAAGATTACAGGCAGCGGAGTTGAGATTCGTAATAAGAATTGTAAGTGTAAAAATCTGGAAAGGGGTTTACACGGTACTTCCCTCGCGTGAATTACATCAATTTGCAAATTTAAAAATGAACATTGCAGTCACTGAGATTCGAACTCGCGCTCCCAGACGGTGACTCAGTCAGAATCAAATTATTAATTTCTAGTTCGACGCTTTAACCGCTATCCTACGCCAGCGTAGCAGTTTGCTTGACATTTGCCTGCACATTGCTGTCCATTTTAGGATATCACCCTATATCTATTCGGTCCCATTTTCAACAAGGGTAAAAGTTTAATCTATGCAATTCATCAGTCTTATCTAATCATCAGTCTTATCTATACCCGCGTTAAAATAAACATATACATTTTATTTTTAAGATGCTCACTAGAGATGGGCACGTGAGTCAGTATTCACTCACGTCATGCAAGTTTCATGCTTGCTTTAAATACTCACGCTCACGCACTCTCGCTCACGCTCACGGCGTGACCGTCCACTCACGACGTGACCCGTAGTTTTTATTTGAAAATTCAACTACAGATAGAACAGATTCTTACAATTTAAAACCAATCAAAACTCTAAAATAAATTGTCTTTCACTTGAAATAATTTACGTATAATATATGTTGCAATCAGAGTAGTAGACACAAAAAGAAATAAATGAGAAAATCGACTGCAACAGCTTATAACAACGGATAAATACTGATTACTCTCAAACAAATTTCTTGCAACCGTCTTCAAAGACATTACTTTTAATACCAAACGCTGTCATTGGAATTGACGTTTCCCTTACCGATACGAGTATAAGAAGGTATGTGTTGCCAGGCAACACTTTTAATTTCTAGGTTTAAAAGTACTCTTAGTCTGAGGAACTAAAATTAAGTTCTACTTGGTCGCCTATCGACGCAGACACGCGATTAACTGTAGACACAACATTCACAACACAACACAGGTGCAAAGCTCCGTCGTTGCAGGCAGCCACACAGAAGTACAATCAATGACCTTCTGCTCCAACTCTAGATCTTCCACATGTGTGGGCAGCAGGGGAGGGAACACCCGGCAGTCTTTTATTCGTTACTAAATATTTAATGTGAAATTAGCGTGAAACGTGAATCACGCCTTGAAAATTTTCAAATATTACTCACGTTCACGACGGGATCCGCTCGGGACGGTGCTCATCCCTAGTTTTCACCCTTCGTACATTCGTATACGTATTCGATTTAGAGCCAGGTCGACATATAATCCGCATGCAAAATATCGTCTTTCTCCAATAAATCGGTTTTCAGCTATACCGCCAACAGATAGACATACGAAATTAAAAAAACTTTTTTTCGTTATCTAGGAACCGTGAAACGTGAAAATCCGAAGAAATATCGGAAGGTAATTTTTTCAGTATTCTGCGTCTTTTAGACGAGGAAAGTAAAAGGAGAATATGGGTTAAGATATTAGAACAGTACTTCAAGTCAAATTACTAAAAGCAAAGTTTGAAGAACAAAAACTGAGTTGGTTTCGCCATCGAACAATACACAGGTTAGGAAGACATGTGAAGTAAAACTATTGCTAAGAGGAGATTGGGAAGGCCTAAAAGAACATGGAATAACAGTGCTTATTGTGGAAATAAGAAAAGGATACAAATTGGAACAAAGCAAAGAACAAGTCAACCGACACGAAGTCTTGGAGCACAAGGACAAATTACCAGAAACTACTGCCTCGATATCTTCAGGTACCAGAGGATACGACTATTTATGATGTTTTCTAAATGAAAACGCTGCTAGATATAATGTCCGAACATATAAGCCGTTCACGACCTTTTTGGGACAAAGTTGGCTATGATTTTTTCTTTTCATTTGGAACTAACTGATTCGATGATGTAGCGGATGCAACTTTTTTTTTCTGTTCGACATTTTCTTGCCACCACATTGCCAGATTTATTATTTTAATATTCGTAAGAAAATAAATGATTTATCAAATGTGTACAAATAATTTTAATTTTCGTCAAAGGAAAAGTCAGAATGCTCAAAATAATTTTGTTACAACAAAAAATTTCCATTAAACGATGCTACTTCCAATTTAAAAAGGACGGACCAAATTTAAAAGAACGCGAGTCGATGTGGAGACTAGAGAATATCCGGCAACAATGCACCTATTTAGAAAATATAACCTTACACTGAAAACAACCTAACCTAACACAAAAAGTGTCAATTTCCATGAGGGAGTTTTGTTGCAACAGAGGTTCTGCCAACAAAATTACTAGATGGTCATAGCCTCACCTGACCCAAAAAGATTGTGAACGGCTTATATAGCCCACCTTTTTCTAATTTTTTCACGATATTTTCGTATGAAATCCCACAAATGAGAAATGGAAAGGAAAGGAAAATGTTTTCCAGTGTTGTATAGCATAAAATAACGGCGCTGTCTAAAAATTTAAAATGCTGACGTTATCACACGATATTTCGGGATTTTTTGCTACTCCCGTTCGCAGGTGTTTGATCGAGGACAACTGGTCATTTGTGAATAGGAATCTGACATTCTACCAAGGCCATATATATTGGCTAGAAACCTATATATATATATATACAGGGTGGGTCACATAACATTGAGCTCCTTATTATTTAAAACTGCAATTCAACGTACACGTATTATGGAAACACACATACTAAAACAGATATTGACCAGAGTTGTTGCTCCGTTGTGGCATTAAAGCAGTATAATGAATTAAATAAATTTAAGTGATGTAGAGAAAAAATCAAATTATATTAGTGCATGGTGAACGCAATAGAAATGCAAATGCAGCGTTTTCAGTAACAACTCTGATCAATATGTCGTTTAAATTAGTATCGAGTATCTGTGTTGCCATGGTATGTGTACGTTGGGTTGCAGACTCAAGAAGTAAGGGGCTTGAAGTTACGCGGCCTACCCTGTATGTGCGCAGTTGCTTATGTGTAGTAAACTATTTGAGTATTTTCTGCGCAGTCGTGATATCCAAATGGGCTTGCTTTGTGCTATGGCTTGTCTCAACGGGCTTGTGCGAGTGCTATTTATGTACGTTTTCTCCTTTTGCTGCTATTGATGTAGTACCCCATCAGGGGCCTTTGTTGAAGATATGTTTTACCATCATGGATGTTTTAGCTTCTCTTGGTTTTATTTTGAATAATATAATCCTCTGCGGAATATAACAGTGCAGCCAAATATGAATCGCTTCCAAATTAAAGATATAACAATAGCTTTAGCAAGGAGGTTTGGGTTCTTTACTTTTATCCAACCTCTGTCTTTCAAGGTGCAGATATTTATTGAGGTTTTTGTTCGTATGCAATAACGCTAGGCAATAACGCTAGCTTTAACAACTATGCAAAAGATCCATACTGTATGTTCAGTACTTACTGTGACTTATTAATGAGAATAAAAATTACTACTCTTACACAACTATTTCTGATCGTAGTGATAAAACATTTCAATAAGACGCATTTCATTGAATGTATTTCTTAAAAATGTGTTGATTGTAAGAATAAGACGTATTATACCAAGCAAGTGAATTTGGTTAAATAGCTACGAAATCCCGAAAGCAAACGCATACTCATGGGCTGGAATGTTATAAGGAAATATCTGTACATGGTAAATCAGTATTTCACTCTACCACACAAGTATTTTCGTTCGATATGAGTATCTTTAAACTTTATAGTCTCTTCAGGAATTAATCTAACCTGATAACGATAAGGGCGATAAGATATGGTGATGTAATAGTCATCGCCACAAGGCCCACTCTCGTGGAAATGACATACAAGTGTGAATTATTTGAGGGGAAAACAATTAGTCATAAAAGTTTTAAATTACAGCTTTATCGTCGGCTGTGTTTACAGGATTCTAATGTTAAAATTATTCGGCCGAAGAGATTCAACCAGTGTTTTGGCGTTTATTTAATAGCTACATCAATTACACCCTGTAGTTCGGGGGGCCTTAATACGAGTATAATTAAAACTTGTGCAAGATATTTTAGTGTTTATTTTCTGTACGTTTAGTCTAAGTTAGTTTCATTGTACTGTATAATCATAATAATAATAATAATAATAGCCTCCTTCAATAGCATTCATACTGCTGACGGGTTTTGCTGGTCTAGATAGTCGATCTACAGTTGTTCGACATTGAGTGAAGATAATCTCGCTAGCATTGCGGTTCAACCGACTATTATTGTCACAGTGCATGCACCCTTTGTAGTCAATCTTAAGGGCTGAGTGCACCCTTAAAATGCCACATTCATATGGCAGCCAGCTGGAATCAAACCTGCCACCTTTGGTTTATTATCTAGCACCTAGATCATTAATTTTGCTTATTAGTATGTTAGAATTGTTAATAGTAACAAATATAATGTTTTAATTTTCGAAATGCATATAAATTGTTTGGTGTTTTTGTTTTAAAATGACTAAGTGACTTTGTTCTATGTTTTGAAAATTATTTAGTCATAAGATGGCCACAAGGCATGTTTATAATGTGATTAACAGTTCCACAAAGCTTATTATTTTCCAGTAAATAATTGAAGAAAGATAACCAGGCGAAATGTAGTTGTTTTGATTTTAAAGTTTTTAAAATCCACCCATATATGTTTCTAAAATGGCCTGCAACAATCCATTCTTCTTTTTCTCTGTGCAGCTTCTGTCGTTTATCCTTGAACATAAGCCTCCCTTATTAATTTGCATTGGTCCGCGTCGTGCGCTATCTGGATCCAACTTGAACCTGTAGTTCTTTTTGTCATGGATCCATCGTAGATTTGCTCTTAGTTTCTTTCTCTCTCCGCCTCATGGTCGTCACTGTATGATCTTTTTCTTCGACCTGTCTTCACACATTCTAGCCATATGTCCATCTGTATTTCTGACCCGCTATTCTTGTTCCGATTTCTACTACTCTTGTCTTTTATCTTACCCAAGTGTTTCTTTATTATCTCAAAGTAATATTTTCAATATTTTGCGCTCCATCCAACAAATCCTACGATTTATAAAATATTTTTTACGATTAACGTGTTAAATTGTGCGTTGTAAATTACGAAATTGCACGATTGACATCAACAATAAAACTCTTACGTAACAAACGACTTCCGGGATTGGACCGTGTCATTATTGAGGTCGAAAAACTCAACGTTTCGCCCACTTTCGAAGGGTCTTCATCAGGAGGAAAAGCAAAAGAGCACGGTAACTCAACGTGTAAACCACGTCAGAGGCGAAACTCTTCTGAAAGCTTCCGAAATCATCTCAATAAAATTGTTATCTATATCGATTTCTTACGGGACTATAGGTCATATACACTAGTGCATGGGAAACTTATAATTGTCCCCCTAATGTGACCCGTAATTACTTTTTTCGTAGTATTTACCAAGCTTCTGTATAAAACCAGAAGTGCCTGGTTTAGTAGTTAATCAATAATTGCTATTAACCCTAAACCAATGTGTTGGGTAAGATTATCATAAAGAAACGCTTAAATTTCGTTTACTACGTTAATTGAGGTTGCAGGCATAAATGAAGGATTTTGCCTTTGACTCTGTTTTATTGATTGTTTAACAATACTGCATATTAGAGCTGATGTTTTATGTTTTACGGCATTTTCATTTGCATTACTTATTATACACGTCAGCGTTTTGTCACTGTTTTCCAACGGTTTAAATATTAATTGCGATGAGTCCGTGAATGAGTAGTCACGTTTTCATGTTTGTACACAGAATTGCAAGCTGATGACTGTTGAAATACTCGTGCGGTTTATTATATTCCCTCAAGTTGGAATTCGTTTGGTAATGTTCCTGAATTTGGTGTGATCGTCGAAGTCTATCTACGACTTACACTTCCAATTCGTATGTCAATCGTTGCTATCTATTTATGTTGTCCGAACCAAACTTTTCCCTGATCATTATAATTTCGTAATTTCCCACTCCATTTGTTGTGTTTTTAATTTACTACCTGGCAGTGCCAGTGACCTGTGCTGCCATCGATTCGTTCATTTCTGTTCTGCTAGAATTCCACCCTTGGTTACTACATGTTAATGCGTCCTTTGTCTCTGCTGATTTTTAAAATGGTAGTTTATATTGGTCTATCTCCGGCAATCGTTATGTTGAAGGACTAATTACTTTGGAATGTTGTTTTCAATCCGATTGTTCTACATTTGAATAGATTATTCCGTTTGTAGGGTTTTTGCCGCGATGCGAATTTTTTTTAATGGGAACTACAAATTAATTTTGTCGGCATTGGCTAAAAGAATAAGCTAGGTAGCAAAGATGGTTTGGTAATCAGCTAGATAATTACTTTTATACGTCTCACTCATATGTAGTGTATGTGCGATGGTAAGGATTTCCATGGATATATTTCTTCTTTTGCCACAATTGCAACTTTTTCCATTTCTTTGGATAGCTTATTATGGGTATCCTTTTCCATAATCGCACCTTGTCTATACAGATTTATCAGTATAACTTATTTATATCTACATTCTTGAAGCATTCTGTTCAGACAATGGCGTCCACTAAAGCCGAAAAGCACAAATGCATTCAGTTTTTTCTTGATTACCCACGGCTTTTCAGCTACACGAAAAGTAATAGTTACACAACGACATATGGAAGGAGCAATGATGGGGTGGGAGCGACACTAACAGACAAAATAAGAAATGAAGAAATGCAAAAAATAATAAAAGTAGTGGACGTAGCTGATAGAGTAATAACACTAAAATGGCAATGGGCAAAGACCATGGCTAGATGAGGTGGCACCATGACATCGTAAAGGTGGCAGGACGAAGATGGATGAGAAAGCGAAGGACCGAGAAAAATTGACAGGCATGGGAGAGGCCTACATCTAGCAATGGATAGAAAAATCGACTGATTAAGATTGTGTTTTCAGATTTTCTGCAGTAGAAGTTGTTATTTTTGTATCCATTTCTTTTTCTTCGTTATTTTTTATTGTCTCTCGAGTCCTTAAGATATTCTCCCCGACTTATGTATTTGTCTTTGTCACGTGCTGTCTCCATTCAATAGCGGCTGACAGTTACAGTAGCAAATGCTATTACTCCTTTTAGAGTTATTTTCGCCCGTTTTGATGTTTGTCGTTCTTTCCTTATTAATTTTGATTTTAAACAACTCCTTTTGGAAAGTATTACTTTTTCTATAGAGGACATCTTCTTTCCTTGATCGTATGGTCTTGTCTCTATGTGGTAACGTGGTAATAGCCCCACAGAATATTCGTATATACGGGTTTAATAAATTTTAATTCAAGCAATGTCTCTTGTTTTGCCATAATTATCCTCTCTTTTGCTCTTTTCATTTTCTGTATATCTAATCCAGCAATTCTCTTTTTAAATGTATTTTTCACATGCTCTTTTCTTATTCGTGTTTTGGATGAAAATATGCCAATGTGATACTGGAGCAAGATGCTCCTTGATTTAAGTCTACGAAAAATGCAGTTTTGCACTTTACGCAATTGTAGCTTTAACAGTAAACGTATAGGGCAATAAAATTTCTCAGTTCCTGTAATCAACAACGTATCTGAAGTGGTGTGATTTGCTAAAATTGCGGTGATATTCCTATTTAAACAATAACGATCTCTCATCATTCAAATGTTCATGGACGGTTTATGGTAACGGAAGTAATCAAAAACTTATTTGTCTTATTTCCAGATATTGTAATATATTTATAATATGCACAGTTTTTGTTGTATATTTAGACAAATATTGTCGGAATAAATTACGAATGTTTCGGTAAATTATTCCACTATTTTTATAATATGGTGAAATTCTGAACAAATACAAAACGATGTGTTACCATTATGTATACATTTAGACCATATTTGTTTATAGTCTGCAATCAAATAGCATTTGCTACCAATATAGACTTATTACGACGGAAAATTATATGAAACGCACCTCCGATAGGAAAAAAACCAGTTGTTTTCTGGGAGTTGTTTTCTAGTACTATAGCAAGCTTACAAATGTCGAAGTTCCTGCCTTCGTTTAAGGCTTGTCTCTTGCTCCGAAAATATATCATTCCTTATCTTATCGTCTAGAATAAGCACACAGCTAAGTCAATACTATGTATGTGTAATAACATCCATATATAGGGTGTTTTTTTTTGTAAGTCGCACTTCGTGTGGTGACATACAAAGAATCTCGAGTACCTATATAATAAGTCCCTAAAAGAATCCAACTGATGATTTTTTGTTATTCTTGATCCGAAATACTTTCCTATTAAGTAAGGACGATTTTAGCTGGTCTGGAGTTGTTCCAACACTGTTGTTGCATTTTGATTGAATGATTTATTTTGTAAGAAAACTGTTGTGTAACTATATGAAGACGCTTTAATTTAAGGATTTTAATGTTTTTAATCTTAAAATCACCACCTAACTTTTATGAACATCCATAGATTTATACAATTTTGACCAAATCTTCTGCCTTCTTATTTTTGAAGTTTCAAAGAATAATCGAACGGTAACAGAAAATGCAAGACTCTGTTGGCAAGACTACCCAGTGTTCCACATAACATGATTTCAAACACTTTGTGGTTTGACGACCCTGAAAATTGCCATGCTCTAAATTCAAGGACGTTGGTGATATAATGTTACTTGTGTGCATTATTATTCATAAATAATGTAGTTGGGCCATAAATAAAGTGACAAACTAGCGAAGAGTTACATTTGATTCAGCAAAAGATCGCTAGGGTTCGCCAAAATCTAAGTTCATCAATGAAAACTCCAACCATTAATAGTGGTCTATAATGGTCGTAAAAATAAAATGTGGTTTGCAGTTTTTCTTGGTCGAAAGCTGTAAAATTACAAATTTAAAAAAAATCGTAAACCAAAAAGTACTGATTTAATATTTTATTTATCCTAATCATATTCTGTATAATAAATATAAGGTGAGCAATTGAAAGATAATATTTATTATGTGCAGTATCAATTTGTATCAATTGATTCAAACTTAGAGATATGGAAAGATTATTACATTAAAAATAAATCTCTAACATTTTGGAATGCATTCACTCATCAATTGAAAAGCAATCAATGGTTGTGGTTGCGATTTGTATGTCATCATGCAAGTGACATTAAGCAGTAAAAGTTAAAATAGAATAATTACTGCTCCTCGTTTCTACACATTGATGATCAGCATGCTAAAATCTTTTAGCATCGAAATGGCCACGAAATCTGCAAAAAGATAAAATTATACTAAATTATATACGATGTTGAATAAATATGAAATGAGGCCGATCAAGTACAGAGCATGTGACGTATCCATAGGGAAAAGTACTCCTGGGTCTTTCAAGGTAATCTCTTTCGACTTCTACGCACCGTTGACATCGACGAGTGGTGTCTTCTATCGTCATTTCTTGATTTTTTTTTGTCTTCTGGATCGTAGTAATATAACCGGTAACAATTGAACCCATGAAATTTGGGTCGCTGTCGAGAATTGCAATGAAGTTGCGAGAGGTGTCCACTCGATGCGTTTTTTGCTCAGGGATAAAGTTGTGCGGGACCAATTTGGAACACACCTTCCTTTTCCCCAAACCCTTCTCCAAACTCATTTTCAGTGTTAGTCGTCAGTTTCTGGCTGTGATCGGACAACCAAGCTGCGTATCTTCAGAAAGATTCCTCCGACCTTTACGTAACCGTGCAAACGCCATCGTCATACACAGTTTTTACATTTTGTGTCCGTCCCAGTTTTTCCTAGTTTGAAGCAAAACTTGATGTTCGCTATCTGCATCATGTCTACCGTATGTCGCATGTGACATTTACACTAACTTTTTTACCCACATGCTCAGCCTACCACACAAGCTGTAAAAGGACGCCGCTTGAGCATGCGTAGACGAGAGTTCCAGCTATAATACAATTTGCATATCTTCGGGAATATGGAGTTTCCTACAGCGTCCGTAGTTGTGCCAATCCCGTTTCACTTATTGTTACTAAAATGTGTTTTCTAGCTGTATATATGTATATGATTATACATATCTATATACAACTCAAATATTACTTACCTTGATATCTACTGTGGACGTAGTCCACAACATGCACGTTGTATCTCTTTTGGATTTTACATAGTATAATATTTTAACATTCGCCACATAGTAGTACCTTTTTTATATAAATGTGTAAGTAGTCATCAAAATATTTGTAAACTGGATTTTATTACACGGCTTCAACCATGAAAAACAGGTTGAAACTAGTCGGGTTTAATTCATGGTTTCTGGGTGTCAATAGGTCACGAAGAGGTTCCTTTTTCCATATCCCAAATGTTTCATATTCAGAAGAACAAGGTTATCCAACACGACTTATCAAATAGATATTCAGCATTGCCCCAACCTTCCACACGCTGACACACATACAAACCATACACTTAAATTATAGCTAGCTACACGTTACGGAAACATTTGTATCGCCTTTGTAAGGTTATTTTTTGACAGGTCTTTTATCAACTCCGCTCTGCAAACATTCTCGTCTTCAGAGGTAGCGAATTTTTTTTATATAACATTATTACTCCAGTTCACTGTTTATAGGTTGTTAATATTCGAAAAAATAAAAGTATAAGAACAATTACATTTTAAAATATCTTCTTGTTTTCCCATTTACGCCATAAGGAGGATTTTGGAGGCTTTCACGGCCATTGTCATTATGTAACGTACTTACGGAATTAGATCGTGTTATTGTTTGAGATTGGAAAACTTAACGTCTCGCCCACTTTCATAAGGGGCTTCATCAGGAGCTAAGAAAAAGAGCACGATTAACTAAACGTGTAAACCATGACAGAGGTGAAACTCTTTTGCAAGGAAAGGGATAGAAGAGCACGGTAACTCAACGTGTGAACCACTCCAGAGACGAAAGTCTTTTAGCGAACGAAAGGAGGAAGGGGAAAGTATCGTCGCCGTTGAGTGAAGAGGGTGGTGGTGGGGTTATTAAATTAGCGCTTTCCACACGTAGGGTAGGGGATAGTCTTCGTATCGATTTATATTATTAGGGAGTTTGTAAATGTCAATGGTTTCGCGAATCTTTCCACTGAGGAAAAATGGTAAGATCTTTCTCGGGGTTTGAATATTGTCTTGGTGTTTTGTTTTCGAAGAAACTTCCCTAAGCAATTAGTGACTTGGCGGGTATAGGGAAGAAAAACTATTGTAGCGGGAGGGTCGGATTTTGGAGGTTTGGGTGATCGTAAATGAAGATTACGAATTGATGATGGACTGTATATCCCTAGCACGGTAACCATTGTTCCTAAGAGCTTTCCGAAGATGATTGAGTTCAGCGTGGATATTATGGGGTTGGGATATAGATATGGTCATGATGCTTTTCGACGAATCTTCTATTATCTGCAAATCCATATTCTTCTTCAGAAGAAAGTTTTGCAAATCTCGGAAGTCGTTTGTCACATAATGCATTACGGAGTTGGTTCCTCCATCGATCCTTCGCTCTTGCCATCGTCCTCACTTCTTAGATGGTTTCTCTTGTCTTATGGTGGCTTCACATGTGAGTCTTGAGGTTCCTCCACCGCTTTCCCTCAGCTTTTATTGATATTTAACTATCATGGCCCACTATTATGCGTTATATTGTAGTGTTTGTGTAGATTTGCAAATGTGCAATATCGTTTTCTTACTCAGATCTTCTTATTCTATCAGTATGCTGCTTATTTCATAATAATCTTTGTTATTCTGCCTATTCGCTTTGTAACTTCTTCATTTATCTTGTGGTTACCTTTAAGTATCGTTTCGAGATATTCGTAATTGTAATGCCTCCATTGTTATTGGTGTAGCTTGCTTGCTCATTATCCAACTCATTCTCTATCATCGCGGTTCATAAGCTCTTCTAAACTATTTACGTGTAAATTTGCAAAGCCACTGTTAGTAATCACAGTGTGTGGTTTCTTTTTTCTTATGGATGGGTACATCGATGTTGTTCTCCCATTCTTTGGGAATTTGATGATTATTTGATCTCTGTGGGAATTTATAGCGTAATTTTGTCTTCCCCCGCAGCCTCAATTTCGGATGTGTCTGGTACTAGTTCTTCTGTGATATTTGTATTTCATTCTCTCCTGGTTGCTGTTCCACTGTCTCAGTTATCTCGCTGCTTCACCTTTTCTTAAAAGTTTTTCTGAAAAGTATAAGATGTACCGATTATAAATGAACGAATAACCTTTCCAGCCTGCTATCACTAAAATCACTTTTAATAACATCCATTTAAATACTTTAATTTAGAAACAGAAGAATGATCCGGTTATGTGGTACAAATTCTTGATAAACTGGAGTTGACATTTCTACTCCATGGAGTCAATTTTAAGCCATTTGTACACCATCTGAAAACTATTGAGAAAGATGTATCAACTATTTTGTTATAAAGATGATAAATCGTCAAATACCAGCGTGAGAGCAAATGTCTAGAAAGCAGATGAAAGTCACGAAAATTTAAATGTTTATCTGTAACTTTCACAGCGTAGTGTGTGTGTAATATAGCGGCTGAAAATGTATTTATTTTCTTAGCCATCTAGATAAAGAAATTTGCAATCGTCGATTTTAGTAATTACATCTAAAAGGGTCCGTGATGACATGAATTACCGCAGTGGGTGTTTTCTTAGCACGAAAGTTGAAACTTTACATGCAATACTAGCCGCGATAGTAATTGATTCCTTTTCATCCATAAATAGTCGCGTTGTAATGTGCAAAATTATACACAAATAACTGTAACCCACCTGATAATATTTATACGACTGCACTGATATATGAACATTGTTATCTTAAAAGTTGTACTAGGATGATTCATCGCAGCGGAATAGTACACAATGGCTGCCCACGAATGTCAAACAATTAGTTCATCTTCTCAGCCACCGATTTAATAATGAAGCAAATAAAGGAGGCAAGGTAAAAGTTAAATACTCTTATCACGTTTCCCATTATCAACTATTTTTTTCCACTGCTATTTAATTTGGCAAATTGAGTATTGAAAGTATTTCATGTAAACTTAAAACACGAAAGTGTCAAAATATTGGATTTACCTGACGTTCAAAGCACCGACAGAAAATATCCCAAAATATACCAAGTGTAATTTTTTTCAATAACGTTCCTAATTGCTTTGAGATTCTTCCTCCATAATCTTGGTATGCATACCATAGATTATTCTTACGTAAATAATCTCTTTTGTATATTTTCTAAGACGTTTGTGAAACTTTAAACGAAACTTAGTACTGTTTACACAATATACATAATATCAAACTTTATTTTGCATATTAAAGAAAATAAAGAGGAATTTATTCCAGGACGGTTTCCAATTTCATTAACTACTCTAAACAATAATATTTAATTTTCAGTACTGTTAATTAATGTTTTATGAATTTGAAAAAAGCAGCTGGAATGATTTTTGAAACGATCCTTTTTAAGGTTCCTGTCATCAAAGTAAAGGTAACATCACATTGTAAGAAAAATAAAAGCTGGTCTATACCATCACGAAAAAATGAGACTTCTCCGTGCCAGTACCGCGAATGCGGCACAAACAATAAGCTTGAGGTAGGTGCTGGCACCTCAGTGGTAACAAGTAACAAGTACGATCATCCACAGAATGTTACAAGTGCGCTAGCAGCCTAGACGCTGAGAAGTTTTCCAGGTGTAAAATGCAACAATTTTTCTTCAAACAATGGCTCAGAAGCGGACGTGCAAGTGCTGTTGTGGGGGTAAGAAATGGCAAAATTTATGCGGATGCTAAAATCATAATGTTGGGGTATTAAAAGTGTTTGTGCAGTCGAGAATCCTAATAGAAGACTAAATCGTATATGATGCTATATCGCAGTGTTGGCTAAAGAGTTGGTAATATGTTGGTGAAGGTATAATGTATATGTAATTGCAAAAACAAGGTAAAATAATTATTTTTTGTATTGAATATTAATACCGCCGAGGCAATTTTGAAAAACCAATACCCGCTTACAGAGGACGTAGACATAGACTGATGGTAGATCTGTTACCAACAATGAAAATTTATTAATAGCTAGTTTACAGATAAAAAAAATATATTTGACAGGCTTACACTCAAATGACATTAAATCAACGAAAAATTCAAAAGAACTATTCAAAATATTTATGTATAGGCATTGAAAACGTACACTTTTTTGGATATTGTGATGCCAAATACGTATGTAAGTTATGGTTACTCTATAAAAATATATTTTACTCTAGAACCATTTCGTTTTATAAGGTTTGTGGTTACATTTTCACATATTCATTTTGCTCTGCAAGTGTTTGTTCAATGAACTTTTCTCTAAAAGCTTCTCCGTCTAAAATTACGGTATAAATTACTCGGAAAATATCAATTTTAATATTTTACTTCGAAAGTGTTTCGCATTAAGAGTATAGAAAAACTTGAAAAGTTTTTAAAAATACACATAATCGCACTGAAGGCATTAGAATTCAAAAATATTAATGAATGCATTTCTTCGGAGATCAGATAATAATTATACAGAACTTCGTCAAAATGTTGGTAATTTTAAAATTCTGCCAATATTTGATAGAGATCGCAAACCGAAATAAATGATCTGTAGCTAATCGATACAAGTATAGTTCATTCACTATAGCTATCAATTGTTTCTTAATAGTGATATTCAATTTGTTGACATGGCAGTATGTAAAATTGAAAATAAACAAAATATGACTCTTTTTCACGGCCGGGAGTATAAATCAGTTTCTACTCGTAGGTTACAAAAACTGCTGTATAAATAACACATTTTCTCTCTAGAGAGAAAATATGAATATTTTAATTATAAACAATATAAGAACAATAATGTATTTTATCATGGTATTCATAACATAAACACAATTCAAGGCTACTAAATATTGCAATATAATTCCGATTGACTGTAATGGGATGAAAATACTTGTTTCTTGTGTTCTCACTCCGAGTTGTAGAAAAAATAGTATATACACGGTAGAATAGAAAGCCCGCGGCTTTAAAAATTACTTACACCCTGAGAAAATCATACATTTCTCTCCCCTGGTCCATAACGTACTATTCCGAGCAGCAAAATTTGTGCTCAATCCTTTGTGAAGTAACTTAATTGCGAAAATATGTATGTCACAATATTTACTTAAGCTACAAAGCAGCCAGTTGTGCCATATCAACAATAAAAAGCCGAATGCAATTAAAAGATAGTCATATTCTATAAAATAATATTTCTTACAGATAAGCCTGACCCTAATATTCAAAAATTTTAGAAGCTTTAGTAACGAGAAATCCCTGGAAAACTCAAAACTTGTAGGAATGCAAAACAGGCAAGAAAATGGCATGGACTTCCTCCTTACCATTGTCAGTATAACTCTATTGAAACGGCATGTGGGTTTGCTAAAACGTATTATAACAAATCTTCAACCTTTATCAAAAAATAAGGTAGTACATTTATGAAATGAAGTCCTATCAAAATTTACTGGAATAAACTGAAAAAAAGCATTGAGCACTGCGAAAAGCTTATAAAAGATGATTGCGTCAAGTTCAGGGGTAATTGTAGTGTAAAGATATTCTTCAAATTATAATTTCACTTGCTGAATCTGATTCAGCTTCAGATTTAGCTGACCAAATCAATAGAGTGTATGAATGAACGATTGAATTTCGGGCCGCGTTAGATATTTAGAACAACATTCTGCTTGTTTTGTATTACTTGAATGGTGAATATCATAATTAGATAGTATGTTGATTATAGTTAGCGTCATTCTTATTTGTACAGTCTCAAAATGTCAGCCTAGTTAAAAACCCCAACAAATGTTAAATTTATATCCATGTTGATATAAGTCTTTATAAAGAAAATATCCTATTTATCTGGTTTTACATAATACTTATCGACTATTAGCAAAATTCTTAAGATCATATGCTTTACTATATCTTTGACTATAGCTAACGAGTATGTACTAAATGCTTAATAGCTGCACTTATGTTATAATTTCAATAGTTTAACTAAGTAATTAATTAAGTTCAATGTCTCTTATAGAATGTTATAGTTTAAATATAAAATTGTTACGCTAGAAGAAATATATTTATTGATTTGTCGGTGAAGAAATTTAGATACTGATACATTTGTTAAGTTGTTGTAAATATAGTATGATTAAAAAATATTTTCATCTAGTGTGGCCATGGAATAGTTAGTTAATTTATGAATGCAACTATAACTCACATACAAATCAAATGTCAAGTTTGACATGTAAGTATAAAAAAGAAAGTTGCATTTATAAATTAGGAACTATTCCATAGCCATGCTAGATGAAAATCATTTTTGATCATACTATATAATTTCTAGGGGTTATTTTGTAATCTGACAAAATTTCGCAACGATAACCTGGCCTATTTTGAATATATATGACACTAACAATTTTTTAGTGACATACAGTTAAACTACATATCCTCATCATCCTCTGTCCAACGTTCTTCGTAAAAACGTGGTGACATCATGGTACTTGAGCTATTGCTTCGATTCATGCTTGTGCTTGGTGAGATGCTTCAGAAAATGTATATCCAGCTATTGATTTAATTTGATCAGTCCGCATCCCCTTTTTTACTTCCCTCATCTAAAAGACGAAGGAAGTATTGTAATCGCGAAAGAAGCACCTTTCGAGATTTCTCCAGATCT
>CALNHX010012888.1:0-21662 GCA_940337035.1 Agriotes lineatus
ACATCCCCCGCACAGCACGTTTAGGCACCCCCCAATACGGGGGATTGATCTAGTGGGCTGGGATCTTCACCAAAAGATCCGCACCGCCGAGACGGAGATTTGATATAGTGGGTTCATTAGTCGGTTGGCTCGAATTTTAGAGATATTTGACTCAGAGTGGTTTTCGATATGATGGAATTTCAATACTTCGTACACTTCGTGTCGAAGTAAAAAGGATCTTTTACATACTACACATCTTAAGAACCTTTAAATTTCGCTCGTCATTGCAACAAGGTCACTTGGCGTCTTTCGGTATATCGAATCTGTTGCAATATATTAACATTTTCATACACCTTCTCAACCCCACCTCGTGACAATCACAAGCTTCGGTTTAATAAAACAGATGGCTATATTGAGCTGTTCCAACATTTCAACGCATTCTACTATTGCCTCATTTGGTACAAATTGAGAACTGAATGCTCCCTAATTGGATAATAATTTTGGCTTTGTTTTCCACTGCTGTGTTTATCTAGCGCGCCTTTCGCGCCTTTACAGGCCTGCAGGGGCCAATCAAAATTGCATGTTGTAGGTTACACCATAATACGTAATGTACGTTGTTGTTATTGTATCACCAACGGGGACTTCACCGGAAGAGTATTTAAACGAACACTATACATTGCTGTGAACACTTGTTCGTAGCTGTATATTTCTAATGATAAGTATTAGTAATTGATAATATGGCCAGCAAAGCAGATGTTTATTATAAGAATCCCCAGAAATTGTAATAGCTTTAATTTCAGATTTGTTAAAAAATAGCATAGGCCATGGCGTTTTATAATAGCTTTATCTTTGTCTAAAAAACAAATTAAAATCAGAGCTTGGCATGTAATGCAACGAAAACATATACTGTAAACAAAACAATTGGCTTGGCTTCTTCAAGAGGTTTGGTTGTGTTTTACCAAGCTGCCCAAAAATTATTTCTGTGTGCTATTAAATACCCAAGTTAATGAAAAGTAGTATTTTATTGAGAGATTGTGTCCTGGGTTATTTTTTTAAGTTTTCCTTGCATGGGCTTCCGCACAGGTAAGTACGAGGCGTCGATTTGGTCCAGTGGAAGCGATGGTATTTGGATGTTATTCTACAGAGGTGAAGCCAGTTTTATAAGTTCGTGTACAAGAGTATAAGCAAGCGGCATACGTGTCATGCAGCGGAGCCCTACATTCAAGGCCCCCAGCGTCAATGAAAGCAATTCGGACGGTCTTCTAGAGTGGCAGCCGATCATCAGATGGATTCGAGCGCAGATTTGTGCCAGCTTTGGGGCAGGTAGCTCTATATTCATAGCAGAAGCCATAAAAATGTCAGATTTACCACCTAAGTGGTAATTTAGTGATTTTGCATCGATTGGCGTCGCTTAGAGCCTCACATCCAGTCGTGGCCTGGGTAAGAGTGTTTTGTTTTATGACGTGGAATACTTATATTCGATTATTATCGCATAACAACAGCGTTAATTGGGTGGACATCAAGAATTGAATTAAAATTTGAAGCTCTTTATGTACTTTCGAGACCAGGAAACCATCTTGATTATTTTGTCGGTCTCATCAGTTAGAAATAGCGCACTTGTTAATTCCCATCAGTTAAATAGATGTATACGGAGTGCTTACAATAAAATGTTTAATAAGACGTTAACTAATTAATAATAGCAAATTATTAGTCAGATGTAGCTAGCTAACCTTGAGATAGAGTCATTTAATTATAAATAAATAAGTTTCATCAAACATTAGCCGGGCACATTAGGAAAATAGTGGATATAATCAGAGGCTATTTCTAATTTAAAATTTATTAAACCCATACGAGGCCGTTGAAATCATCACAATATATTATGCCGATTCGGCTCAAAATTTCCTATACTGTGAACCAGCTTAAGACCGTGCTCAATAATAAGGCATGTAGCAGTTTCTTATTGAACACAGAACGCCGATAATGCCATTTCATATTCGGCAGAAACATAATTGTTTTCTCCATATTAACATTGTAGTCGTCCAGTACCGGCAATCCAATTACAAAACTCGTAAATATTGGCATATATCCCATAGCAGTTGGGTCTAAAACTATATTTGCGGTACGTAAATTACAGATTGCAATACCTACGGTAAAAATATAATTTAAAATAGGTTCATTAGACGATATTGGTTCATAATAATTATTTATTCATTTCAATTTGCTTGTTTTAAATGATTTACTAGCATAAGCATACTGCCGTGTAAGTGTAACAGACATTAAGTCCAGAAAATTACGTTTTTGAGTGAGTAATTGAACTACACGTTCAAAATCCGATAACAACATTTAAACAACGTAAAACACATAATTAAAATGTACTTAATTGCCAAATTCCATGCTTGGTTGACTCAAAAATTTAGTATGCGGTATGGTATTAATACAATTTAAAAACACCGCATAAGTTTACAACCATTCTTGCATTGAACATTTTGTAAAATATGCATTCTTTACAAAATATACTATTTCCACGACCGCGGGTAGAAATCAGTTTCTAGGTTACAAAAATTGTGAAAAAATACACATTATCTGCCTATGGAGACAATATGAATACAATTAGTACCATGGTGGAGTAAATACTCGATTAAATCAACAATTATTTTACATGTACAACAAAAATGTAACATTATAGGTTCGAAAGAGGGAAAAATAATATGTTTGTTTAGATCATTTATGAAAACTTAACTTTAATTTTAATTCTTAATATTACAAATGGATACTCAAAAAATGTTAGTGCAGCAATACCCTTATGTGACATGAAATGTTAAATAAAGATTACCGTAATAGTATTTTTTAAATAAATTTTTTGCATTCAGTAAAAAAATCTGGTGTGATTCACGCACACAACTTCCTTTTACAGTGGTCTTATAATTAGGCAAACATTTGATTTGTAATTTTTAAGCATTTCTCAAAATTTTCAAAACTTAAAAATTCTACAGAAACCGCACAAAATAGAGCGTTTGTTGAAAAGACAAATTTTCTCTAAAATTTTAAGCTGCATTCAAAAATATAAACATAAAAGAACAAATTCTTATATCACTAATGTCATTAATTGATTTGTCAGTGTTTTTTACTAGATGACCATTGTTTTTGTGATCATGGCTACTTGATAATTGCACGTCTTAATGATAACCCAAAACATCTTATATGCATTTTAAGGCAAACTGTTGCTTTTACGCTTATGAACTAAGAGCATCCTATTTTTACAATTTTTAATTCCCGTTCAAATAATAACCTAAAATTTAAGAAAAAATGTTACCGATAACAAAAGCTAGAGCTACAAAAAGTTTTCAGAGATAGGTAAAGTGCCTCTTATAGTAAAGTCTAGTTTATGAAAATTATTCCATTAGTGCATTACATAATAGTAAGGATGTGCACCAAAATTCAATCGATATCTTACATTTGTGATAATTAATATAAAAATAAAATAAAAATTTAACTTCCATGTACCCATACCTTCTTACTGAAGGGACTTTGTACTAAGGTATATTAGGTTTAATTGGTTTATTATAACATAACCTAAGGAATCTATGACCTATTCTTTTGAGACACCCTGTATGATATTTATCCTTGACTTTATTTATTTACTTACACCTTATATCAAAACAAACTAAAAACTTTTGGTTGTGGTGAACGGTACATGTAGCTACAAGATTTAATTATCAAAATACCTTCAAAAGTGATAAAGTATGTAGGTTACTTTAGTTAACAAAACATAAAATGAAGCATTTTTAGATTACGAAAACGAATTGACACGACATTAATGATAGTTGCAACTTGCAAGAAAGTTCTACTAAATACAACTACGTATATGACAATAATTTCTATTGAAAGTATTGAAAAAGTAATTGATATTGTACAATTACAATTACTGAGTAATTGGTAATTGAATTACTATTTCATGTGAGTAATTGTACTCTCTGGTAATTCAATTACTTCATTGGGCGATAATTAGTAATTAGTAATTAATTACTTTTTCAAAATAATTTGCCCAGCTCTGGGTCCAGCCATCAATTTCCACTCGAAACCACTCCAATGAGTTCTCTGTGTATAGTTAATAGACCTCCGGAATCACCATGGCAAGTATCCTTCCCGACTTCCTTATAGCCAGTACAAATCATACTGTAACAAAAATAAATGCTTATTATGTGCATACCTTAAACGTCTAATAAACCACGATGGGAGATGACTATTATTTTTTAACCTCTACAGTAACTAAGCTAGCTTGCAAAGCATAAAATTATTGACAACATGTATTTAAATAAAAGAAATTCCCATTATAATCAATGTGTCCCAAGATGCGTTAGACTTACTTACTACTGTGTTATTATTCCGCCATACAATTCATTGCATTCGCTCCTAAAATATTTCTATTTTAATACACAGTTCTCACATCAATAATTTCAAAAACTACCGATTCTGTCAAGAGTCCCTATCCGGTGGCGAGAGCTATTGTACCAGCAGGAGGTGGTTTACTTGCCAAACCAATGCAGTTCACGCCTGGAGATTTCAATTTGAATGAATTTTTAACCTATGAATAGCAAAACATCGTTATTATAAGTAGTCATATTATTTAAAATCTGAAATTTTAAAACGGTTTACGATTGTATTGAATGTCGCATTATCGATTACATTAGGTAATAGTAATTTAAGATACAAGTGCGTAAAGCTAGTCTTTACTCACCAGTGGGGCAGAGTTAAAACGCGGGTGAGGGAGCGTTTTAAGCCCCGCGAGTGACTAATAGCTATTTATATATCAAGGGAGCAAAGTGTATAATTTCCTCCCGCGGGCAAAGTTTGCGGCCCGACGCAAAGCGGAGGGCCGTAATTGTAATATATGATTTTTTCGCCTCGCTAAAGAATTCGACTCGCTGTTTTTTTAATTAAAGACTATCAAAATACGTGTGACATTTTGGATATATTGCTAATCAGGTCGTGTATGTGATGCGATCAACAAACAACGATTTGTGGTCAGTGAAAATAGAGTGCTAGTGAAAACAAACAAACCGACGAAACATATTTTGCAGTATAGTGTTCCAACCAAAAATTGGAAAGCTATTTAAAATCCAGTACACCATGAAAAATGTAAGTCATGTCTAAGTTGGTTTCATACAATCAGTAAATAATATTCTAATGTCAATCAGCTTTCAAGTAATGACAGTTCATCTGTAAACCTGTACATGTAAGATGTAACTGTTGTTAAAGCATTGTAACATTTTGCATGGTTTACGTAGGTACTACTTTGTTGTTTCACCTCAGTTTCTACACCGTACTTATACTAGCATAGAAAATGTTGAAAAACGTATATGTCTTCCAAAATTCTCAATGGAAATGTCAAATTTGAAGGTTATTATCGACGTGTCACTGAATGACAATCAGCCATTTTATGAATTAAATTACGAAGTGACGTACTGTTCTCAATGCTGGTCTGATTTTAAATAGCTTTCCAATTTCTGGTTGGAATACTATAGCTGTCAAACTGTTATGAAAATGTGTAGCAGCGGTGACGACGATTCAGATTTGCAAAATACTCCCCCTGATATTGCAGAAAAGGCCAGTGCTGCAACATTGAACCTGTTGCCGGAAAAGTCAAAGGAAAAGTACTTAAAAGTTTAATCGGCCTTCAAGCAATGGTGCAATTTGAAAAAAGTGAAAAAGATCAATAAAACTGCAGTGCTCGCATATTTTTACGAACTGTCGAAGGTTCTTAAATCATCATCGCTTTGGTCTAAATATTCGATGTTGAAAACCACCTTAGCCGTGCAGGAAAATATTGACATCAAAAACCCAAAATTGATTGCGTTTCTGAAGCGTCAGGCTGCAGGTTACAGGCCAAAGAAATCTGAAATTTTCACGCGAGGAGATCTCAACAAATTTTTATTAGAAGCGCCAGATGATGAGTACCTACTAATGAAGGTATTAAATACAAAATGTTTATAAACAAGAGTGCCCCGTTTTAAAATAATTTTTATCTATTACAGCTTGTCCTGGTCATAGGTATCTCAGGTGCCTGTCGGTGTGACGAACTCACCATAATGAATATCAGCGATATTGAAGCAAAAGACGACATTTTAATTATTAAAATCCCAGATTCGAAAACAAGAATTCGACGCACGTTCGTCGTTAATGGCGAAATATCTACTGGATTTAACATACTGGAAATGTACCTTTATTGGTGCTAAATACACTTACATGAGTGTTTACACAAGTCGAGGAACAATACAATTCAAGAAGCAATGAAAAAAAATTACAAAAAATGCATTAAAAACATTCTTGACAGAAGATCTTGATAAGTAACATTCGGTAGCGCATTTGGATCCGGCTTCTGAATGAGCATATCAGGACGGGTAGTTGATAGAATTTTTATTAAGAGGTTAATCATTTCTTCATCGTCCCAATTTTCAATGCTTCCAGCGTCTTTTTCCGCGCTTGCCTGGTCAGTGCTTTTAATGCTTGTTTCTTTTTCAGCACTTATAATGCTTGCTTCTTTTTCAGCATTTTTAATACTTGCTTCTTTTCCAGCACTTACCGAAAATACGTTGCCCTCAGGCCTCCTCAAACTCTGCATCAAAGTTTTTTTATTACTTACAGGGGGCGAAAATGTACAGTGCAAGTTATTGGGAAAAATACATTGGCAAAAATTCCTTACAATGTTGCGAAATTCTTGGAAAAACCAAATGCAAGCGCCTTTACTGGTCATTGTCTAAGGAGGACTTCAGCTACACTTTTAGTGGATGCTGGAGCAAACATTTTAAGCCTCAAACGTCACGGGGGGTGGAGGTCCACTTCTGTCGCGGAAAGTTATGTGGCTGAGTCAATTGCAAGTAAAGTGCAAGCCTCGAATCGAATTATAGAAGGAGAAACATTTGTTTCTCAAGAAATACGAGTACCCTCACAGGCTCCTAAAAACCTGCTATATGGTACTGACAGAGATAGGCATAAATATTTAAATACGTCATTCATAGATGGCAAAACGAACTAAAAATGTCGATAAAGTAGATGTACATTTCAAGCAATTAATTAGTTAGTGAAAAGCGCCACAGATGGCGCAATATTCGATTTAAAAATTTTGTGAAAGCCGCAATTTTTACTTCCTTTTACTACTATAAAGGAAGTATTGGATTCACCCCAAAAATTCGAAATTGAGTTTTCAACAGATCTTCACGTTTTAGAGTCCCCTGATCCCAAAAAACATATTTTTTTTCATTGGTCTGTCTGTCTGTCTGTGTGTCTGTGTGCCTGTGAACAGAATATCTCAAAAACGAAAAGAGGTATGGCATTGAAACTTCATATATAAGTTTTGTGTACTATGTAGATGAGACAGCAAGCTTTTGAAGAAAATCGCATAACCGGAAGTAGGTGTTTACTCTTGTGATTTTTCAGTTTTATTCGATTTTTTCAAAAACGGCTCTAACGATTTTTTTTAAACTTTACATTTTTACTACATTTTTAATGTGTATTGATGTGAAATAGGTGATTTTCCAGTTGAATACTTCTAAAGTGGGTTTCTTTTGTTTTTTTTATTAACTCCTATTTTAAATAAAACACCCGGTATATTATTACATTTTTGAATTCACCTTAAAATTCTAGAGAAAATTTGTCTCTTCAACTAACACTCGATTTTGTACCGTTTTTGTAGAATTTGTAATTTTTGAAAAATTTTAACAAATGGTTAAAAATTAAAAATGAAATTTTTGACTAATTATAAGATCACTGTAAAAGGAAGTTGTGTGAGTGTATCACACCAGATTTTTAAATCACGTATTCTGCAACAAATGATTTTTTAAATAAAATAATAGATAAATCATAGCAACTAAACAATGGTATTTGACCAGAGACAATCTAGTTCTCCCTGTATTTGACTTACGATTTGTATATGCAGTGTTTGTGGAAGTAAATTATAAAAGGATACAACATTGAGAAAGTAAGTACTGCTCATTTATTTTAATTTTTTGAAACACGTAATAATGAAAATAAGTATGTAGGTATTTGTTATTGGCACATACATATGTATGTAGTTAAATTGTACTTCTACCAACTTTTGCTAATCATTACCCATTATTAACATTTCCAGAAATTTATTTATTTGGAAAACATTTATTAATATTTAATTTTCTAATAGGACAATTTACTTTTCAGCTCTCAAAAAATGAGAATTAAAAAATGTGCAGTTTTTGGATGCGACATTAAATTTGCAAACAATTCCACGATCAAGTATTTCACATTTCCACGAAACGAGTGCTTGTGTCTTGAATGGATACATGCTACAAAAAATAAAAAATTGTCCAAGCTGCCAGTAACCAGTGTACAGAATAACTTCTTCATATGTGCCAACCACTTTGAAACCAATAAATTCCAAACTAAAAAAAAGCTAAAGTTGAACAGGAGCGCAATACCCACTCTTTTACTTCCAAATGCCACCACCGTTATACAGATAGAAAGCAACTTGGAGGGTACATAATGACATTTTATGTACATTAAATTAAGTTGATGCAGTGAAAAATTGAACGGATTATTAATTTTGTTTTTTATATAATCTGCAGGTAGCCCAGTAACTGTTAAATCGCCAAAAAGAAAGAAAATCCTGTTAAGTGTAAATGTAAAATATTGTCTACTCAGCTCTTAAATGAATTAAAGTTGGCAAAGAAGCATCTAGCTGCTTTAAAATGGAAATGGAAGACACGTAAGGGCTTTGTTGAAGGAAATGCTACTCTTGGTAGTAAAGATATTTTAAAAATGTGTAGAAGTAAGAATTTATCTTGGTTCGATAAGCTCTCACAGACTTCACAGAAATTTATTGAATCGCAAATAAAACAGTGTCATAAGAAAAAAATGGGTCGTAAGTAGACGGATGAAGAAAAATCTTTATATTTAGCTATTTATAAACAAGGATCTAGAGCATATAAGTTCTTAAGAAAAATATTTATTTTGCCTTCTCCAAAAACTTTACAACGAACACTTCAACAAATTCCCGTGTCTGTAGGCATCCAACAGAATGTTTTAAATTTTATGTCAACAAGATCATTTACAGAAAAACCGTTACATCGTTTTTGTGTGTTGATGTTCGACGAAATTACTCTAAAACCACATTTAGATGTGCAAGTTAAAAATGGTTCTGTCAATGTAGCAGGATTAGAGGATTTTGGAGAAGGCAAAACAAAAAATATTTGCGACAAAGCTTTACATTTTATGTTGAGAGGTGTAAATCAGAAATGGAAACAACCAGTCGCACTTCACTTATCTAAGTCTGGTGCAAAAATGTTTCAAATAGTAAGAGTACTTAAAGAAGTAATAACAGCAGTTCATTCCCAGACTGAATATATAATTCTTGCTTCTATTTCTGATCAATTTAGTTCAAATATTGCTGCTATAAAATATCTTAGCAGTCAGTCCGGATATAGAAGTGATGACTGTGTCTACAAAGTAAACGGTCAAACAATTTTTCACATATTTGATCCACCTCACCTAATCAAATGTATGCGCAATAACTTTATGGTTAAAGATATACGCTATAAGGGGTGTATTGCAAAATGGGATGATATAAAATTGTTGTATTACAAGGATGCCGAAACTCCTTATGGAAAAGTATGTGGCAAATTAACAGAAAACCACATTAATCCAGACAACCGTAATAAAATGAAAGTGTGTTATGCTGCACAAATAGTTAGCCACACTATATACTCAGCAATGACCCTATTACAAAATTTTGGCTGCGTAAATTGGAAAGGCACTGCTGATTTCGTGCACTTCATGGATCAGTTATTTGATTCTCTAAATAGTAGATGCAGAGCCTATAAGGAACTGAACAAACCATTAAAGAAAAAAATAGAGGCAGCTTTTGTTTCATTTTGGGCAGACGCTGATGCACCTCCATCTGCTAAAAATTTTATTATAACTATCAGAAACATTGAAAGTTTATGGAAGCACATGAAAGTGTTGGGATTTAAATATTTAGCAACCAGAACAATAAATCAAGATCCTATTGAGAATACATTTGGATTAATAAGAAGTTTATGTGGCCAAAACAAAAGACCAACATCTACACAATTTATTGCTGCATATAGAACTTGTGTTGTAAACAGTTTACTAGTAAAGCCAAGTACAACAAATTGTGAAGACGATGGCACACAGAATTTGCTTAATTTCATTGGTAATGTTAAAACTGCTTCTCATACCTCTCATTCCTTCAATTCCGTTGAACAAGGTATCAGAATATCAACTACATTGTTACATCACGAAAACGTTACTACGACATTAACAAGCAGCCCCTCAAGCGTGCAAAGCATAACTCATACGCTTGAGAGCCAAACCTGTTACCTACAAAATAACTAAGACATAATCGGGAATATCGCCAAAAACTCAGCCCTAACTTTCGTTACGAGATGTGCTGCAACGATGCGCGCCGGCTATTGGATGCTCAGTGAAGAAAAGTCGAGGTTCTTTACTATCTAACAGTTAGGGCTGTGCTCTAGCACAACGGGGTTAAAGATGTTAAATAACGGAACGCCACCATTTTCTTGACTACATCGGGAAACAACAATAACAACACAGGTGAGATTACTTGAAAATGGAAGAGGGTAAATCACCTTACTACTTTTTCCTTGGCACAACCTGAGGTAGCGACGTCACAGCTGGATCAAACCTACCTTAGACGGCATCAGCTTACACTTACTTACACCAACTAGGGTCCTGTACAAAACATAGACACAACATGGCTTGGAAACAAATGAAAAACGTATAAACAATTAACAATAAACTCTATTGATGAAATAACATGAGACAAATGACAATGAATGTTACAATAATTAAATATTACGGCCGAAAATATGCAAAAAGGTTAGTTGGGTTAACGACGCAATTTATAATCTAAACTTGAATGACCAAACGGCAACAAAAGATATGCTTACAATTACCAACAGTAAGAACGGTACGTTCTACCACAAAAACTACTTTACAGTTACAAAATTTAGCAACAACCACTTCAAAAAAATAGTACATCAACGGTTACGTGAGCTTAATACACAAAAACAACACAAAGACAATAAAACTTAGCGGAACTGTTCAACATTTTACGGTTTGAATCAACCAAAAGGGCTCAAGTGACCCAAAGTACATTTTGGCAAAACACTTCACTATAAACATTTAACGATTAACAAATTACCTTAATAGGACCATAGTTGTGCTGACTTAAGTTGTTTTCCTCAGCTGCGAGTTGCATCTCAGTCAGTGCCACGAACGGAAACGACAGGAAACTGTTGTAAACCACAGAACTGGGCCAAAATCGAGCGAATGCGAGCGGTAAAACATTCCCAACACGAGGGTTGACTAGAACGGACCCCGGTAACAAGCAGATGACGGTAAGGGATTGGGTCTTCGTTCTACGTGGTAAGTTTAGCACACGGTTGAGTGTTCCCAAAATATAATCCACGATAAGTGTTAGCGGAGGTGCTCAGCTCCAAACGATACGGAAAAACTCGGCTAAACGTTCACCTTTAACCACTATGCACAAAGCTCGAAATGACGGCGACAATGCGGGTTTGCAACACCAGAATTTCGACTTAACGCGAGCTCGGCTAAGCGAAGCCGGCTCGCGGACGAAGCGCCACCCCCGAACGTCTTGAGGGCTGCACGCTAAGTGACGCTCATCCGGAAAAATGCGGGCGCGAAACTGGCTAAGCGCAAACGCGGCTTATCTCCATTCTTGTTGCTCATACGATAGAACGGTTCGGAAGATGTTGGGATAACCAAAGCTGACTCAAGCTTCCGCTAAAAGCTACGGAAAAGTTTTAGCATGACGAAATATGGTTCAACACTTGCGAAACTCTCAGGGGCCTTGGGTATAGCAGAACAATGTTAAATACTAAGAAATCGGTAACCTGAGACTGCTTTACGAACAGAAGAGAACAAAGGGTGAATTTATAACGTAAGCCAACATGAACCTGAATCGGCAATCTTTAACTACGGTGAAGCGATAATATTTGAACTGAACTGTGCGGAAATAAGGTTTATAGAAATGAATTTTGATAACATTACCATTGAATTACAAATTTTGCCTGCGTGACCCGTGAAAATACTAGGATTTGAGGCTAAAGTACCAAAAGTAACTGCTTTAATGGCATTGTTCTAACAACATTTTCTAATGTTTCTGGGCAAAACATTTCAAAAGAAATTTTACATTTACGGCAGAATACTTCCTCATATATCGCGGGCTTTATCTGTCGAAAAATTATGCCAAGAGACTGTCAAAGTTGTGTTTCATCACTACTAACAGAAACAATTACAGACAGTCACGCTTTTATACTTTTAAAAGGTTCAGGGGGAAAATTAAAATATCCTTGCGAAGCCCTAATAAACTGGGTGGATAAAATTAAAAGAATTCTATTTTTGAATATACCTAATGTCATTAATCAAAATTTACTGCATGCTATTCCCTTGAATAATTTTAATTTTATTAATTGTCATGATCATAAAGAAAAATTAGAAAAGTACATACATGTAAGCATTGTAATTATAATGGTTAAGCATTTTATTCGCACAACTAATCGCAAACTAACTAAAAAAGATTTACGTCCCAATTTAATAATTGATAACTACATTAAGGTATACGGACCAGCTACTACTTTTGTATTAAAATAAACACATAGTGTTAAATGTTAAATACCTATGTGCTTATTATCACTGCATTCTGGATATGCAACATTTAAGTTTATTTTGTAGTATAATTTAATAAAAATAATAGCACTAATTGTTGTATTGGCATATTTTAACTTATACGTAATATGTATATATGTATCGACAAGCTTGCATTCAGACCTTACATATGAAAAAAATCGGTCGCTCGATGACACTGGCAAGAGATTTGCATATTTTTTAAATTAAATAGCAGCTCTTTGAAAGTGGGCATCTCGCTTGATTAGTACCAAAAAGGATGAAAGACCTGATTCTGCTGTCAATTTCATCGTTTTCCTCATTGATGCTTGTTATTATTATAGACAGAGGTATTACTAGATAATGTATCTGAATCGTATTTTAATTTTTATGTAAGAATGTCACATTTTTTATGTATTACTACACAAGCAAGCTCCTACAATTAATAAATACGTTGGGTTTAAATCAACTCGTAACCGAATTTACGCGCTCAACAAAAAATTCCAATACAATCATTGACTTCGTTTTAACAAATCAAGACAATATCATTTGTAAAGTGCAGATTCCACAAATTTCTGAACATAATGCAATCGATGTCACGTTAAGCAAGGTTGCGCCGTATAACAGCAATTTTGAAAGAATTAATATCACAACGTTCGCTAATTACTCCTCACAAAAACTGCTTGATAAACTAAATAAATATAGCTGGGTCACATTATTAGATAGTAAAGATGTAAACAATCTTGCCACAGATATGGTCAGCAGAATACAAAATTCCGTAAATGACCTCATTGTCAACAAAACAATTACACTTAAAACTGACACCCCATGGTTTAGCTGTGATTTACGTAAGCTCCAGGCGGAACGCAATCAACTCTACAAGACAGCTAAATTTACAAAAAACACGCATGACTGGCAAAACTATAAACGTATTCGGAATTTTTACAGCAATAAAATTAAGGATAGGAAAAACCAATATTATGAAAATATAATAGAAAGCTGTCGTGAAAATCCGAAGTAGATGTGGAAAACTGTCAAATCTTGAATGAAAGGAAAAACAATTACTTCTTCAAACATTTTATTTGACGGAGAAGAAATTAGCAATGCCCAGGATGTTGCTACTAAATTTAACCAGTACTTTGTAAATAGTATATTAGAGCTAAACAAGTCCATTATTATAAACGGCCGCTTTGAAGAAGCTACGTTTCCGGATAATATCAGTACTTTTAATTTTAAAACAATTACATTAAATGATATTAAAAAGCAATAGCTAAAATTAAACGAATGGGTTCTTTCGACCATATTACAGTAACTGTAATTACAGATGCCTTACCAGTTGTAGGTGAGATATTTGTTAAATTAATAAATCAGTCTCTCGGAACAGGGTGCTTTCCAGAATCATGGAAAATATCTAGAGTTGTTCCAGTACCTAAAGTTAAATTAACTAACAAGTGCAAAGAATTTCGACCAATAAATGTGTTACCGGTATACGAGCAAATTATCGAACTTATTGTGAAAGATCAACTCCAAATCTTTTTAGATGAGCATGATATTATAAGTAAAAACCAATCAGGATTTAGATCTAAACATTCGTGTGAAACGGCGTAAACTTGGTTCTCATGAATTGGAAAAGTGAATTAGAATTAAATAAAAGTGTAGTTACTGTTTTTCTAGATTATAAACGTGCATTTGAGACTATCGACAGGCAGCGGTTAGTGAATAAATTACATAAATATGGAATACGTGGTAACTAAAATATGTGGTTTCAAAGTTATCTCACTCATCGACTACAAACTACACACTTCGATCAGTGCCAGTCAAGCTACATGGAAAACAACTTGGGTGTACCCAAGGCTCTGTTTTGGGTCCATTATTGTTTATTTTGTATATAAACGATTTGGAATTGAATCTAAAACATTGCACCATAAATTTGTTTGCAGATGATACATTAGTGACAGTTACTGACGAAGATGTTAGAAATGCCATGAATAAAATGAATATAGATTTAGAAATTATTTCTAAGTGGTTAAAATGTAATAAACTAAAACTGAATATCGCAAAAACGAAAGCAATAATTTTATCAGGTACTAATGCAGAATCGGTTAATAAAATAAAAATTGATAACTTAGAAATAGAGAAGGTATCTCAAGTTAAATAGTTAGGAGTAATGATAGATGATAAATTAAACTTCAAAGCACACGTAGATTATGTAATTAAAAAGGTAGTTAAGAAAATAGGCTTATTCAGTAGAATTTCTAATAAGCTTAGTATACAGTCTAAAATTATGATTTACAAAACAATCATCGCACCGCATTTCGATTACTGCTCTAGTATATTATTTTTATGTCATGAACAAGAATTGGCTAGAATGCAAAAACAGCAGAACAGAGTCATGCTTATCATATTACGCTGTTCGAAATATACAAGAATTTCTGCGATGCTAGATTGTTTACAATGGTTAAGTATGAAGCAACGTATTTATTTCAATTCTTTGTTGTTAGTTTTTAAAGCAGTCAATAACCTGTTACCTGAATATATGACCCAACACTTAGTTTATGGTTGTGATATTCATAATTATAGTACTAGAAATAAGCAGAATGTTAGATTACCCAAATTTACAAAAAGCAGTTCCCAAAATTGTTTCTTTTATAAAGGCTTCAAAATTTATAATAACCTTCCAATTGAAGTTAAAGGAACTAAAAATATCTATGAATTTAAAAAAAAACTAAGCGATTATGTTAAGAAAAATTATTAGTTAAGTAAATATGTAAACAACGGTAAATCTTAAAATAGTTTATAACTAAATAAAGATTATTATTATTATTAATTAATTAATTAATGGTTACACCGTAGATTATGTATATTAGTAGATATTGTTTTGTATTTTTGATTAGTGTGTATTGGTTAGTACTTTTTGACTTATTCCTATAATATGTAGCTACAAGTCTCAAGGAAAATAAAGATTGTCATTATTAGTATTATTATTATTATTCAAAATGTTTTTGTTGTAAAATATGTAAAAGAATAAAAATAAAATAAGTTTAGAAAAACAATGTACTATTATTCAAATACTCCAATTTAAATTTCCCGCTTCCTGATTTAGTTATGGATAGTCATTCATAGAGGCGCTGATTCTCTCAATTATTTAGCATTTACTGTCTCCTCTCGTTTATCTAGTTCTCTCTGGTGTTACCTTATAGTACATCAAATACGTCAGCTTGTGCGGGTGTGACAATCCACTCGGCGACCAATTGTACCTTTAATATTACTTTAAATAAATAATTTTTCTTAGAGTACTGTGAAATCAAGTTTTTTCAAATGCAATTTGACATTTTTGAAATCAACTGTCAATTTTAATTTATTAAATTTAATCCACGGCCTGCTGAATTGTGTGACAAACGTCACTATGACGTTTGTCACACAATTCAGCAGGCCGTGATTTAATCAGTACAGATAGAGTTCTATGTAAGTATATGTTTCCATAGAAATTACTTTACCTCCCATGGGAATTTTTGTTTACTTTACCTCCCGTGTGAGATAAAGGCATCCTTTGCACCCTCAAATTAGGGAGAATAAGATCATTTTCTATAGGGCTAGGCGAAAAAGATACTTTTTCGACGACTGACATCGAAAGTAGATTTTTATCACTGTCATTTGACAACAGAAAGTTGACATTTGCCGCTGAGCGTGCGTTTTCATCTTTTTGCCGCTCGCCGAGCATTTTGGGTTTCCGCGTGAACAAAATAGGTAGCCAGGTCCGAATGTTTTCTTGACAACGCCCGTCATTTGTGGAAATAATTGCGTCACATGTCATATAGACTGCGCGTGTAATGTTAACTTGATTGTCAATTAATTTTTGCGATAAAACGAAATTTGATATTTTCCATTAATAATATGGTCAGTCGTCGAAAAAATAGTATTGTAACGAACGCAAGAACGGCCTTGAGAGCAGATGTGCGCGGGTGATTCGGAGGCTGCCGGCAGGAGCAGGTGTGATGTGTCACAGAGTTCCAGACTTTCGGATAAATCTGGAGCCAGGTGCAGTGCGTGACTCACGCGCGCCGGAGGTCAGATGCGTCATGCTTTTATCTGGAGTTTCTAGTGAATATCGACACTATCTGGAGGCTTCTGGAAGAATTTACTGGCGCGATATATAAGCGGGCGGAGTTCACCCACAGAGCAGTTCTGAAATAATTCTGCGGCAGTTCGAACTCACGTCGAGGCTTGTTAGAAGCCCCCATATAAATAACCGCGTGTACATAATCTCTCGTGAAGTAATAATAAGAAATAAATAATAATAGTTGTTAGAAATAGATGACCAGATAAATAAATATATAATCGTTAGTGTTTAATAGTGATATAAATAAATGTGTTAATCCGTATGTAATAGAAGTACGTGTACCGATAGTCGTTAGTGCTTGAATTAATTTGTAATCTGCCTGATAATTCTCGCATGTGCTTGTAAACAATAATCGTAGTAATTCATTGTGTAAATAAATATTTGAACCCATGTTTGTCGTATAATTTTAAATAGCCCGAACGTTAAGAACGTAACAGTGGTGTCAGGTGTGGGGTTTTGTACCGGGGGCTATAAGAAAATTATTGAACAAACATTAAATAAATAAATTATTTAACAAGTGCCGATAAAACGACAGTCAGATAAATAAATTGAAGTGAGTATTGTGCATGCCTTTGACGAGATTTCAAAGCAGCAAAATGGAAGCCCAATTAAGCCAACTTTTGCAACTGATGCAAGTTAGCCAGGACAAGGCAGAGAAGGCGCAAGAGAAAGCGGAAAAAGCACAAGAGGATCTTAGGAAAGAGATCCAAGTTGGGCAGGAGAAGGCAGAAAAAGCGCAAGCAGAATCGAAAACAGCGCAAGAGAAAGCGGAAAAAGCACAGGAGGAACTTAAGAAAGAGATCCAAGTTGGCCAGGAAGAATTGAAAGCCGGTCAAAAGGAAGCACAGGAAGCACTTAAGGAATGGCTGAAGGCCGAGCAAGAGAAAGCAGTCCAAAAACTTGAGGAATGGAAAGCCGGCCGAAAGAAGGCAGAAAAACTTGAGGAAAAATTGAAAGCCACTCAAGAAAACCTCAAGGATGAGCTTAGGGAAGAATTGCGATCCGGTCGAAAGAAGGCAGAAAAAGCACAAGAGGATCTTAGGGAACAGCTGGAAGCCGGGCAGAAAGCACGAGAAGAGCTGAAGGTCGGGCAGAAAGAGCTGGAAACCGCAGAAGAGGAAGTAGTCCAAAATCTTGATGGGAAGATAAATGGAAGAGTTCGGTCTCTGTTGTTGGACCTGAGACGCGGCGAGTTGCACGTGGGTGGGGAGGAGCTTTCCCGACACCCAGGAGGAGAGATCGCGGCACAAGTGGTATGGGCGGAAGATGTTATTCTGCAGGGACGAACCGAGAGGGTCGTGGATGCATACCTGGATGGCGATCTCCGGGGCAACGTGGTGCGCGTGGTTGAACCCGATTATGCTGACATTGCGGACGAGTGCATCCTGGGAATGGATGTTGTGGATAAGCGTGAGTGCGCTTTGGACCTGAGACGCGGCGAGTTGCACGTGGGTGGGGAGGAGCTTTCCCGACACCCAGGAGGAGAGATCGCGGCACAAGTGGTATGGGCGGAAGATGTTATTCTGCAGGGACGAACCGAGAGGGCCGTGGATGCATACCTGGATGGCGATCTCCGGAGCAACGTGGTGCGCGTGGTTGAGCCCGATTATGCTGACATTGCAGACGAGTGCATTCTGGGAATGGATGTTGTGGATAAGTGTGAGTGCGCTTTGGACCTGAGACGCGGCGAGTTGCACGTGGGTGGGGAGGATCTTTCCCGACACCCAAGAGAAGAGATCGCGGCACAAGTGGTATAGGCGGAAGATGTTACTCTGCAAGGACGAACCGAGAGGGTCGTGGATGTATACCTGGATGGCGATCTCCGGGGCAACGTGGTGCGCGTGGTCGAGCCTGATGGTGGCAAGAAGCTCACTCATGGTATCCTGGTAGGGAAGACGTTGATGAAGACTGGGCTTGGGGTCCCAGTAAGGATGATGAACGTCAGCAGGGAACTGGCAACCGTCAGGAGGAACCCAATACTGGGAAGGGGCATGAGCCAACGAAAACGGAAGAAGATAGAAGATTTGGTGGCCCGGTACCAGGACATCGTCGAGTGCGGAGATCATCCCAGCGGCCGTACTGACGTAGGAAAACATAAATCAGTTGAGTTTGGCAAAAGAGTCTTGCTGAGGACCGATCATCCTGCTCTGAGATGGCTGCTGCAGTGCAAGAACCCTGAAGGGCAGGTGGCTGAGTGGATCGAGCGCCTAGAAGAGTTCGACTTGGGAATAAATCATCGACCTGGCACAGTCCACCGCAACGCCGATGCGTTATCCAAGAGGCCTTGCCCTGCGGACTGCGGCCACTGTTCGAGACTGGAGAGTCGTGCGGTACCCATTATTCGCACCACTGTGGTCGACGACTCGTGGGAGCCAGACGAGTTGCAGAGTAGCCAGGAGAATGACCCCGACTTAGGCGCGGTTATAGCCTGGAAGCAAGATGGCCGTCGACCTACCTGGCAGGAGGTCCCCGCCACCAACGCAACAGTGGAGACTTATTGGGCGCAATGGGACTCCTTGCAGCTGGACAACAACGTCCTGACCAGAATCTTGGAAGATGAGGACAGTAGGGCAACGAGATCACGATCGATGGTTCCAAGGAGTAGAGTGGCCGAGGTGCTGTGCCACCTGCATGATGGCTCCTCTGGGGGATACTTCAGATTGAAGAAGACGTTGCAAGAGGTCCAAGAAAGGTTCTAAGGGGCAAGCTGCAAAGGTGACGTCCGAGAGTGGTGCCGGAGGTGCGAAGCCTGCGCTACGGGAAACGGACCTGTTGGAAGACGTAGAGCTCCGAGGTGGCAGTACAACGTCGGTGGTCCGTTCGAGGGTATAGCCATTGACATCGCCGGACCATGCCCCGAAACCGAAGCGGGAAATAAATACATCTTGGTGTGCATGGGCCACTTCACCAAATGGCCCGAAGCGTACGCCGTCCCGAAGAAAGAGACCGGTACTGTCGCTGATGTTCTGGTGAAGGAGTGCTTCAGCCGTTTTGAAGTCCCCCTGGAGTTACATTCCGACCAGGGCCGGAATTTCAAGTTTGGACCGTTCCAGAACGTCTGTAAGCTACTGGGGATACGCAAGACCCGGACCACTGCCCTCCATACTCAATCGGACGGCATGGTGGAAAGGATGAACGGAACCATGGAGAAGCATCTGTCCAAGGGCGTTTCCGAGCATCCGCGTGACTGGGGCCAGTACATGCACCTGTTCCTGATGGCCTACCGATCGGCAGTACAAGAGACAACCGGCGTCCAGATCGAGGTGTGCTGTTGCGAAGCCTGGAGACCACGGTGGGCTGCTGCTTCCTCAGCCAGTCCATGTGCAAGAAGGGCACCGCCTGCAAGTACCGCCATCGGACCCCCACAAGAGCGAGAAGACAGGCACCCGACGCAACTCGTTCTGGGACAGAACGATCTAAGGCGGGGGCAGTGTAACGAACGCAAGAACGGCCTTGAGAGCAGATGTGCGCGGGTGATTCGGAGGCTGCCGGCAGGAGCAGGTGTGATGTGTCACAGAGTTCCAGACTTTCGGATAAATCTGGAGCCAGGTGCAGTGCGTGACTCACGCGCGCCGGAGGTCAGATGCGTCATGCTTTTATCTGGAGTTTCTAGTGAATATCGACACTATCTGGAGGCTTCTGGAAGAATTTACTGGCGCGATATATAAGCGGGCGGAGTTCACCCACAGAGCAGTTCTGAAATAATTCTGCTGCAGTTCGAACTCACGTCGAGGCTTGTTAGAAGCCCCCATATAAATAACCGCGTGTACATAATCTCTCGTGAAGTAATAATAAGAAATAAATAATAATAGTTGTTAGAAATAGATGACCAGATAAATAAATATATAATCGTTAGTGTTTAATAGTGATATAAATAAATGTGTTAATCCGTATGTAATAGAAGTACGTGTACCGATAGTCGTTAGTGCTTGAATTAATTTGTAATCTGCCTGATAATTCTCGCATGTGCTTGTAAACAATAATCGTAGTAATTCATTGTGTAAATAAATATTTGAACCCATGTTTGTCGTATAATTTTAAATAGCCCGAACGTTAAGAACGTAACAGTATGTATGTTTCGAGCTAAAAGTGCGCTTGCCGCTTTTGCATGATTGCTGGTTTCGACTTCGTCTCAACCAGCAATATTCATGCGCAAGCGGCAAGAATGCACTTTCAGCTCTTAACATACAATATACTATTACGCATGTGTATCCTACAATATTTTATTTACGATAGAATCTAAAACACGATAAATATTTGAAAAATATTTAAATGTAATTTAAGATTAGTAGCAACCGGTCGTCATTTTGCGTGGTTAAAAATTTTAAAACACGTTGCTACTGACGACGTGCCTAATGAAATCTTTTAAGTTGCTATTGTAGACGTAAACTAACGTAAGCACGTTTTTAAACCGTCGTTTTAAAACTGCCAACTAAAAGTCAATTTTACCCACTGTCGTAGATAAAAATAGTTCTAAGATGTAGAAGAAAATCATTTTAACGGTAGTAGATGATATGGATATAGTTTTGAAAAAATCGATTGTACAGGGTGTCCTATTTTCGACACTTTTATAGGGTATCTCCGTAATTGTTAGTGCTATCAAAAATGTAATATAGGCGTCATGTGCTCTTTTTGAGTCAAACGTAAAATGGTAAAATAAAATTTTGAAAATTTTCGCTCGCTTAAGAGATACGGGGGGGGGGGGAGAAATTAAAAAATTGTTAATTTCAGAATTACTCTATATTTTCTTAGTTAAAAGAGACACAGAAAAATATTTTTAAAAAAAGTTTATTTACAATGATTGTTGAATAATCTGCCGTTTTCAGAATAAATATACGGGGTCAGGTAATAAAGTTATCGG
>CALNHX010012889.1:0-21655 GCA_940337035.1 Agriotes lineatus
CAGCTCTGGGTTTAATTTATGCATACAATAAATGTTTAAGTAGCCGTGATTAATAAATGCGAGTAGTTTCGATTGTTATACAAAAAACGTTTTGGCAGATGTAAATTGTTTAGTGTTGCTGTCAGTTGTCACCGGCCAGTTTTTGAAATGCTATCGAGCTTGTCGGTAGAAATTGAGACTGCGGCAAATGAAGCCGTCTTATCTCTTGGACCCACAAAATCAGGCGAAAAATATTGTGCCGCTTACGATCATTTTAAAGAGTGGTGCAATTCAAAGAATGTAACTAAAATTGAAGAAAATGTGCTTCTAGCATATTTCAACACAATGGCTAAGGAGAAAAAATGGAAATCATCGACCATGTGGTCGCGATATTCCATGATCAAATCGCAACTAATAATTAAACATGGAATGGATATAAATAAATATTTAAAGTTACGCGCGTTCTTGAAAAAAGCAAACGAAGGGTACTCTGCAAAAAAATCTAGAATTTTTTCGAAGGAGCAGTTTGAAACTTTTTTATTTGAAGCGGAAAATGATTTGTATTTAGGATTAAAGGTAATACTTACGTTTTAGGTAACTTTAATTTTGTGGTTTAAATATGTAATTTCCTTAGATTGTTTTATTAATTGGAGTAACTGGAGCCTGCAGATGTGATGAAATGTTAAAAATGAAAACTACAGACATAGAGGACATGGGGAATGATATTTTGATTAAAATTCCTGACAGTAAGACTAGAAAAGTTCGATCGTTTACAATAATTGGAGAAAATTACCTCAAAATTTATCGAAAATATGCAGCGTTAAGACCAAAAGACATGCCAGAAGTTAGATTCTTTTTAAAATATCAAAGTGGAAAATGCTATAGAAGTGTAATGGGAATACATAGTATTAGTAATGTTCCTAGATAGGTTGCAACTTTCTTAAAATTAAGTAATTCAATGAAATACACAGGCCATTGTTTAAGACGTACTTCTGCTACACTATTAATTGATGGAGGAGGTAATATTGAATCGCTAAAGCGTCACGGGGGTGGGAAGTCAAGTAGTGTAGCAGAAGGATATACAGGGTGTCTCAAAAAGAATGGGACACCGATTAGCCATAAATTCCTTACGTCATAATAAATCGATTAAACCTAATATACCTTAGTACAAAGTCTCTTCAGTAAGAAGTTATCAAGCCTTGAAGTTCAATTTTTTATTTCTTATTTTTTTGTTAATTTCTATAAATGTAGAGATATCAATTTGAATTTTGGTATACATACTTACTATTATATACTGCTCTAACAGAAAAAATTTCATAAGCTAGACTTGTAGTAGGGAGGCCAAGTGAATTAATAATTATTTTCGTGGGACTGAGTAGGTTTATACCGACAAGTGATACCATTGTAATCAGCGGTGTTTCCTTAGTAGAAAAACTCCTGTTGTCGCTTTCTCAGCCTGTGGAGTGAGGAGCTATGACGTCACAAAGATGGCGATTCTTGGTATCAGGTTTTAATACAGTAAGACTAGGTTTAACCCAAACATTCAAAAAAGAAAATTCTACCCAGTGGCAAACTGTTTAGTACCCTCCTCTTAGTAAGTGGAAAAAAGTTGCATGACCTTGCGTGTCGGATTTAGGCGGGAGGGGGTTGGAAAGGTGGTAAAATGGTAGGTTTCAACAGTTTTACAGTTTTTTGCAAATATCTCGTTAACTGCAAGGTTTAGCGCAAACTTGATCTTATACAAAATTAATGTACATTTAATTTACAATAAAAATGGTCGTATGAATTTTTGCACTGCAGTAAAGGATTACGGAAATATGGAAAGGGTAAAAATGTAACTTTTTCTGTCTGTCAAAAAAAAAGCAAAAATCACGCCTATAAACTCGTAATATTCGCTCCAAGTGTATTATATAAAGTGTTCAAAGAAGTGGGGAGGCCAGGGGTTTATGGTAAAGCACCCAGCATAAAAGACGAACAACATTTACGCAGATCATCCACTACTACACATGTTGAAGTGAAAGTGGAAGATGGAATTAATGTCACTCTAGGACAAACAAAATTTCTAACTAGTATTAAGAACAAGATACAACTGATTACTCTCATCACTGTACACTTACAGCAAGCTGGCTGCAAAGTGATTCAGGCAGAATGTGATGCTGACACCAAGATCGTTTTTACTACAATTGACGAATCAAAGAAGGAAACAGAGGGTATCGTAATTGGCAATGACACCGATTTATTGGTCTTGTTGGTTGTTCATGCTACAGCCATCAAACAGTTGAAGATGGTTGTACCGAATAAAGGTATAACCGAGAAGAAAAAGTTTACTGCATTGGAGACATTCAGCTTGGTATCGGGAAAATGAAGGATGTTCTCTTGGCAGTTTACACTTTCGCCGGATGTGATACCGCCTCTTCAATTTATAGAAAGAGAAAAATAACGCCTTCTGAAAGCGTGCGACGTGACAAGGAATTTTACTTAAAGCAGTTGATTTTTAACCACCCAAATGCAGACCCAGATGCAGTAACTGGCTGGAAACCATTTCTTCCTTTCGATATTTGCATCAACAAATGCAGATAATTTGGATAATCTGCGCCATCAGTGTTATTTGTAGACCATCGCAAAGGAGCCTGTACACACAAATTTCAGGTTGGCTGTACTTTTCCCTACTTCAGCAGCTGCACAACAATACTCTTATAGAGTTTACTATTAAGTGCAGCAATGGCTCAATCTCAATAAAGATTTATTAAAATGGGGTTGGAAAAGGATTGGTGGTTATGTGCGTCCAGTTGCAACCACAAAGGCAGCTGATCCTGAAAAATTGCTCTCCCTCATTGTTTACACTTGTAATGCGGGGTGTGTCAGGAACTGTAAGCGTCGACAGAGTGGCTTGAAATGCTCAAACATGTGCAACAATTGCTCCGGATATAGGTGCACCAACACAGATGCACTAATTATTGACGACGGCATCGATGAAGATAATCTTCAAGATGAAAAAGAGCTTGAAGGTTTTTAGGTTACTGATTGCTGTTATTTATTATTATGTAACTACCTTGAACGTTGTACATACCACTTTTCATTGAAGAACATTGAATTTACTGAAAAGCATGTATTGTGAAAAAAACAATTTCCATTATTTTTTGTACTACAGCTTATTAGATAAAGTTTGTAGTTAACCCTGTTTCAATGATATCCACGTGATTTTATCTTTTTAGGATGATATGACAAAAGATAGAGGTAATTTAAGTAGGTGTAATTATAAGAACACAAATGGGAACGAAAAAAACGATATGATGAATTATTCAAAGAGAAAAATAGGCAAAATGAAGATAAAACGACAAAGGAGGGGAGCAATGTAGATATATTATCATATACATACATATAGCCGTATATACATACATCATCATCATCATCATTCGTTTTTGCTCCTGCCCCTGCTCTTTCGACGATTCTTCATCGTTTGGTGTTTCCACCTATATGGTAGCAGAGTTGCCAGCTCTGTACCAACACACATACATATACACATACAAATGTTCCTATCTTATTGATGCGTCGCTAAGTACTTTTTATAACTAAACATACTCTTTATAACGAAACACTCATTTTTAAGTGAGTACGATGAATCCCAAGCTAACTGGAAAATAATGACATCATTACCCCTTCCATATCTCTGTAACCCTTGTCGGGAACTCAAAAATGCATAAGACCATTATTATTGTAAATTAAATATAGATTAATTTTGTATAAGATAAAGTTTGCGCTAAACCTTGCAGTTAACGAGATATTTGCGAAAAACTATAAAACTGTTGAAACCTACCATTTTACCACATTTCCACCCCCCTCCCTCCTAAACCCGACGCGCAATGTTGTGCAACTTTTTACCACCTATTGAGAGGAGTGTACTAAACAGTTTTCTGCTGGGTAGAACTTTTTTTTTGATGTTTGGGTTAAACCCTAGCTTTACTGTACTAAAACCTGGAACCAAGAATGGCCATATTTGTGACGGCATAGCTCTTCTCTCCACAGGCTGAGAAAGCGACAACATGATTTTTCATACTCAGGAAACACCACCGAATAAGAAGGTACCACTTGTCGGTATAAAGCTACTCAGTCCTACGAAAATCGTTATTTGACGAGATAATTTAGTTTGGCCTCTCTACTATTGAGTGTAAAGGGCACTTTACCTAACTTTAAAAACTTTTTTTAGCTCTAACTTCGTTATCTGTAACCTTTTCTAAAATTTTAGGTTATTATCTGAAAGAAAATTAAAATACACAAAAATAATGTACTCTTACTTCATAGGCGTAGGAATAACCGTTTACCTTAAAATACCTTTCAAAGGTTTTTGGTTGTCACTAACATGTAATTATCAAGTAGGCATGATCACAAAAACAATGGTCATCTAGTAAAAAAGCAATGATAAATCAATTAATGATATTAGTGACATAAGAATTTGTTCTCTTATGTTTAAGAAAATGCCGCTACATAACGAATTCTCCAATCCTGAAAGGTTCGTTATGTCGCAGCATTTTCGTAAGCACAAAAGACACCAACGTCATTAATTGATTTCTTGTAGTTGTTTACTAGATTACAATCATTACCCATTGTTTTTGTGATCATGGCTACTTGATAATTGCACATCTTAATGACAACCAAAAACCTTTGATGGGCATTTTACGGTAAACGGTTGCTTTTAAGCTTAAGAATTAAAAGTACATTATTTTAGTGCTTTTTAATTCTCTTTCAGACAATAACCTAAAATTTAAAAAAATGCTACAGATAACGAAGTTAGAGATAAGAAAAGTTTTGAAAGTTAGGTAAAGTGCCCTTTACAGTTAAGTCTAGTTTATGAAATTTTTCCTATTAGTGTAGTATATAATAGTAAGTATGCATACCAAAATTCAAATCGATATCTCTACATTTGTGGAAATTAACAAAAAAATAAAAAATTAAAAATTGAACTTCAAGGCCCTATAACTTCTTACTGAAGGGACTTTGTACTAAGGTATATTAGAGTGCGTATACATTTGGCGAGCCGCGCTCGAGTCGCGCCTGAGTCGAGCCTGAGCCGCGCTTTTTGACCAACGAGCCTGCCGCGAGCCTCCTGCGAATTTTATCTGATCCGCATGGCAAGTTGAGCACCACGCGAGCTTCCCACGAACTTAAAGGTTTAATACCTGTCCAGGCGAGCGAAGAAGGTAGCAGGTATTATTATGTACCTGTTCCCATAGACGACTTTACTTTGTTTTTTTCCTTTCTGTAGGTCGCCAATAAACTCGAGATTTTCTTCTTGCAGGCCTTTGCAGATTTCCCGACGGCTAACTAAATTTCATTCCACGCCTCAACCTTCTTTTATTTTTTAAAGTAATCTTTGTCTTTGGGATCCCACACATTTTTATATAATTTGTAGGTCTCCACTAAATTTAACATACTTTCTTCGGACCACTCCATATTCATATAATAATATACAACTATCGAGGTCGAAGTCTCGCTGAAAATTAAATTTCTGCACGAGTCTGCCACGAGTCTGCCACAAACCCGTTCCACTACACGCGCAAAAACCCTTTGAGCTCGCCACAAAAACCGACAGAAAATGGACCGGCCGCGAGCCTCCGTCGCGCGGCTCGTGGTAGACTTGCAACCCGGTATAAATATGACGAATTTGGCTCGTTGTTGGCGCGACTCAGGCTCGTCTCGCGCGCGGCTCGCCAAATGTATACGCACCCTTAGGTTTAATCGATTTATTATGACGTAAGGAATCTATGGCTAATCGGTGTCCCATTCTTTTTGAGACACCCTGTATAGAGGAGTCACTGCGAAATAAAAATGAGAATGCAAGTAAAATATTGAATGAAGTGATAACACCTAGTGTCAGCAAGACAAATTTGATTGAACCATCAACATCTTATTTGATTACAGAAAATTTAACTTCGTCTGCACAGACTTCTGCAGTACAGCATGGTTTTAATTTTCAAAATGCAACATTGACAAATTGCACGTTTAATATTAGTTTGACAAATAAAAATGACGTTTAAATTTATATGTTTCATTGTTGTTGTGTTTGTTTGTTTGTTTGGTGTGTTATTATTTTAACGTTTTCATAGCAACACTTTTCCCTCCATGGCAGGAAAAGGAAAAGTAAAACTGCCGCCGGCGGAGAAGTTGCATTTCTCCGCAGTTAGCTCAGTCAAATTATTACTTAATTATTTGACGTTTGAAGAAAAAAGATTTGATTCGTCAATGAGGTGCTGATTTTTTAATACTTTTTTAAGTGATATTTCCACATGCGTTAAGAATCAGACACACGTTTATAGGACCTTTTTTGTTTGATATATATCTTCTGAACACGTTCATCGAGTACGGCCTCTTCCTCTCGAATTACCCTGTATAGTATGATCATAATTTTCATCTAGTTTGGCTATGGAATATTTCCTAATTTATAAATGCAACTATAACTCACTTAAAAATCAAATGTCAAATTTTTAAGTATAAACGTAGTTGCATTCATAAATTAGGAACTATTCCATAGCCATACTAGATGAAAATCACTTTTGATTATACTTTATATAGTTTGAGTTATCTTGCTCATGTGTTCCATTTATTTACTGATTTGTGTAAAGTTGGAGGAATTGCCTAGCAGCTGTTTGTAAAGTGTCAAATAAGAAACCATTTTAAAAATGCAGATTTGGCGACTCATTGTGTAACAAAAATGGAACTAGTAGCTTTTCCATCAACAATATTATGTTATTCAGAAATTCTATAATATTTATTAGGTATATAATATAAAAATTTACTATACATAATAGTTACTTGTTTGGGTATAGCTTTCTTAGGTCAAAATAAAATTGCCATCATCATTACTATTATCGTATAATTGTATTTATCTACTCCTACTGTAAAATGGCATGAATTATGATTCATAATTCACGGTTTGCAGCCAATCATAAAATTCTATTTTCATAATTCAATAGTTTGTAGTCAATCACAAAATTCATTCTTATTATTAAATGACTTTTGAAGTTAACAGCTTTCACAAATGTCATAATTCGGAAATATGACCATAAAACTCCTATTGCATAAGAGTAGACAAAATATCGTATTACATTCGCGATTATGGCCATTATTCACTCGAGATGACTTGCGCGACGCGCCTTTGGCTTGTGGCGCAAATGTAATCTTCGTGAACAATGGCTGTCATAATCGCTCATATAATAATATACTATTATTTATGATATTCATACAGAACAGCTGAACCCTTTGATTGATCACTTTCTCAGTATTTGCCAATCTTATCGAAATTGGTACATAATTATTGTTACGTGTTAAAAATAATCTACAAAAATTTAGGTAATTAATGGCCCTGTCATTAATAAACCATAATAATAGCTACAATGCAATTAAACAAAAATCTGGTGTGATACAAGCACACAACTCCCTTTACAGTGATCTTATAATTAGTAAAAAAATTGATTTTTAATCTTTAAACGTTTATCAAAAATTTTCAAAAATTACTTGTTCTACAAAAACAGTACAAAATAGAGCGTTAGTTCTTGAGACAAATTGTCTCTAAAATTTTAAGCTCAATTCAAAAATGTAATAATATACCGGGTGTTCTATTTAAAATAGGAGTTAATAAGAATAATAGAAAAAAACAAACAAAAGAAACCCATTTTAGAGGTATTCAACTGGAAAATCACATATCACGTCAATGTACATTAAAAATGTAAAGTTTGAAAAAAATCGTTAGAGCCGATTTAGCAAAAATCGAAAATACTGAAAAATCACAAAAGTAACTACCATACTTCCGGTTCTGCGATTTTCTTAAAAAGCTTACTGTCGCATCTACATAGTACACAAAACTTATATATGAAGTTTCAACGTCATACCTCTTTTCGTTTTTGAGATATTCTGTTTGCAGACAGACCAATGAACAAGAACATGTTTTTTAGGGACTCTAAAACGTGAAGATCTGTTGAAAACTCACTTTTGAATTTTTGGGGTGAATCCAATACTTCCTTTATCGTAAAGGGAAGTAATAAGTAATATTTTTATCTTCCAGAATAGCTATTTATGCAACAAGTGTTAAAAGTTGATGTTTATGCACGAGACATGAAAATTATGAAACGAGATGGCTTTTACCCGCAGGTGAATGTTTGTGGAGCCAGTACTGTCAGGGTCAGTTATCGAAGGTAATTATAATAGTACACATCTGACTATTCATTACATAACGCTTTACTTATTTAAAAAACACTTTACCTCTAACCCAAGAAGTGACTAGAATAACTTTACCTCACCTTCAGTTCGAAATTGTAGTTTTATAACCTCACTTCACTTTATAACACATGTGCTAAAAGTAAACAGCTGATTTCATTTTAAACACCCTAAATTATAAAACGTCACTTTTACTGAAAAAAAGCTAGCGCTAAAAGACCTACTTTTAGTAGTGGTCGTAGAAAAAATTACTTATGTACACCTGGGTGCAATTGTCGGTCGCCAGCTCAGTCGAAGAAGGCGTACAGGTCTTTAAAGGATTAGTCGGTAAAAAATTACAATATCTATTCAGTTCAGAATCGTAGGATGCCACAAATTATATGCTACGATTAATAATTACAAAATTACAAGTAATACTAACAGTTTTACACAAAAGTTTTGCAATAGCATTATTGCACACATTAAAGTAAATCGACTAGCAGGCAATAATTACAGAAAAATTCTTGACGTTGCTTGGTTTCGGAGGAAACGCAATACGCGTTCCAGATGTGGGCTCAAGATCGACGACGTCACGACCTTCCAGACCCGTTTGGCTCAATTTCGTACGGCAGAAAACTGGTGGCCAGAGAGATTTGCAACGCGACGGCAGGGACAAATTTAGACCTGGAGGTAGGCCTCCGTATCGGGTCCTTTCTGAGCTCTAATAGCGCATGTAGCAGGGGTTAAATGGCCCCAAAGATCCAAAATACCAGCCCTAAATCGCATGAAGCAATGCGCCCGTAGGAACTATAGCAAACTGTAATTAATGCCTAGATCGGCCCTCCTTACAGCTGCTGTAAGGGAGCAAAATATTCACAATAGCATACAAGAAATACAAATTATTTTGAAACACTCAGTACCGTAAAAACTCCGCCAAATGGCGTGGGATTAAACTTTTCTAATAATGAAATTCGTGGTCTTGAAACCGTCCCAACAGAGTAGGAAAACTTCACACAACCAAAAACTAACGGCAGCCCATCAATCCTCCGAAATTTCAATTCTGGTAACCCGACTTCACTTTGTTTCGCCGATCGAGATGGAAAAGAGACGCGCTTCGAGACAATCGCGAGCTATATCAAACTTTCGCAGCAAGACCAAAGAAGTGAGTGTGGCGCTACCGCGCAAAATGCAAACCGAGCAGCCAAAGACATCAAAACCGAAAAGATGCGTAACAATACGAAATAAATACCATAGATCTCGAAATCAAATGGCGGCGCGAATAAATCCTAACGATACATAATATTCCTTAATGATTTAAAGCAATTTTATACAACATTTTTAAGTTTCTACGTGTAGTGGTTGCTCATCCTGAATTTTCAAGGTTTTTCAAATTTATTGGCCAAATGCTTATCTTCTCTGCCATTTACCAAATTATGCTGATGTAGAAAGGCTGCTATGTAAAATTAATATTTGAATTCACATTTTCCATTACTTTAGGATTATCGGCTAGCATCCTTTTGAAAAAATCAATACGGTGTTACACGTTTGTGGAAATTGGATAATGTTCTTAAAAGAAGTATTTTTGGAATTTTTTTCGAAAACAAACATTTTCTGGAATTACATTTGACACGCAACATATCTCACGCAGCGCATCTAAACGGTAGGTCTTAGCTTTCTTTTATATTATTGTTTCGTTTCAAATCATTCCAATTTTAGCTCCTTCTACTTACAGGGGAAAGCTGTTCGTTTTATTACGTGTAAAAAGCCTAATTAGCGCTGGGATTTATTTTGTGCATAATTTTTGGACGTGTAAGCGTTTCCTTATTTGAAACGTGGCTATCGTATAAACGTAACCTAATTTACCGCTCACACTATCTTATGCTGATATTTGGTTACCTGCATTACCGACAAGCTCCATTAAGTGATTTTAAGCCGTTCGTTTATTCCGCGCATTTTCAATCGCTTATCTCGACGGATAGACGCCCCTGATTTCTATCATTCAATGTTTTGCGGCTGGTATAGCGCTTTCTTCCTCAAGTGGCTTCAGCACGGCTACATTCTATTTCTGCTTCAAGTTCGCCTGCAATTCGAGGTGAGTGATTACTTCATTTTAGATTTTGGTAACGTTATGCATTCAGTTGATTTCGTTCGACATTCAGTTGATTTCGTCCGGCATTCAGAGATTTCGCCTACTTGGGAAGGCGTGCATTCCCCTCCGGGCAGCATCCGCAATTTGCGAGAGCATAACTATAATAGCTCGTGTGGGGGATATTTAATTAACCCATTGCAGAAGTCCAATCTCTCAGATAAGTAGTCTACCGCCTAATGAACACTGGGGATAATGATACTCGTACCGGAAGCAATGTAAATAACTGTAAACTGTTTTTACATTGTACTGGTTTGACCTTTAATTACTTACTCAATCGTGTTAATCACTAGTATGATATTGTATGATATTGCTGTTTGACGGTGCACCTTTCGCGCAAGTAACGCCTTTAAGAACTATTGTACTGGTTTATTTTATGCATTGTTGCTTAATAAATCCAATGCACTATTAATGTCATTTATTGTCTGATCTCGTTACTGCTACCTTTTCTTTTTTCAAATTGCCTGCTGCGATTATTTCAGTTTATAAGTTCTCGACCTGTCCATTTATATTTGTTGAATTTAAAGATTTGTTGGGGCTCATTATATTTGATAATTACATTATTTAAATAACTGCACGCCTTCTCTACTGAGTCTAGCTGACGGGCCCTTAAATATACTTTCGTATTCTACTTTTTCACGTTCTGTCTGAAATTAAATTTTAAAAATTCTGAAAAATCTAATACACCGGACAAATACACGTTGGACACACAATTAACAAATTCAGATACGATTGCGTTTTACGGAGTTCGTGAACATTTATAAAGATGGCTAATTTTAACCTTTAAAGTTGTGACGTTAGCATCTGCCGAAATTCGTATTTCTACACATTGTAATGTGTGCAAAATTGGACGTCGCTGAACTTCGCCACAATCAGGTATTTGCATCTCGTGGACGCAAGAATGAAGATAAGTCGCGGTGCGTGAGTACACGACAGGCGGAGTTTCGCGCACCCCTCCTCAATTTCCAGCCCAGATAATGAGGCCCAGAAAGGTATATAACGAAGCAATCCAGGCGGTTAGAGACACTTGATTTCTGAGAACACCAGTCCTTCCTAGAAATAACCTAATTCCCGTTGAAGTCCATCGTGGCATTACCGATTAGGTACCTGGGGCTTATATATTCTCATCCAAAACTCAATTCCCGTGAAGATCCATAGTGGCATATTGATTAGATACCTGGGATCTCGCATATTCTCTCCCTGAAACCGATTCCCAAATCCGCTCGCAAGGATCACAAAGAACGAACCACGCACCAGTTCTTAGAGGCCAGTCACATAAATTAAGAGTTTAAATCACCTGTTGGGACGTTGTTTTCCAGCCTCCAGTAACCTCCTGCAGTGTCCTTGCATAAAATTGGAGCTCCAAGTAGCAATTTTGACCCGTAACCTAAATTTATGTTGTTGTTGCAATTGGCAACTTCGTGAGAAGCGGCTAAATCCAACGTTGTAATTTCACTTGCTGTCACAATTCCCGTGGACTGCAGCTCACCCAGAATTCTGGATAGCCACTAAATTAACCATTTCTAATTTGATATTTCAAAACAAAGCTAACCTTGTACTATCTGCTTCTGGGACCGGCCGATTCGAGGGCGCGACGCACCACGGCACTCTGTATATAATAGTTTAATATATACAGGGCCTCTACGGCACTCGGCAAGCATCGTTTACAGTCGGTTCTCCGAATGCAAGCGTAATAAAGAAGGATAGGCTGCCCAACCACCTAGGCGCACGACAGCCCGTCGACAGAATTTTGTTTCTGATTTATTGTACACTAGCTTTTGCCCGCGGCTTCGCTCGCGCAGGAAACCTACCTAAGAAAGTACCTAAGAGTTAAGATTTCTTATTTTTTCAGTTTATACTTAAAGTACCTTTTTATATACTAGAGGTTCTGCCTTCAGATGCTAAAACGACCAGCCTGCTAGGTGAGCTCACTCTAGAGCAGGCCACGTAAAACTGGCCGTGCGAAAATCAATCCTCCCTAAGATCAAGTCCTGCTGTTTTCAGTGACTGACCCTGAGACTTATGAATCCTCATTGCGAAACAGACCTTAAGGGGGAATTGCAGCCTTTTAAACTCGAATGGGTACTCCGTCGGTATAAGTGGTATCCGCGGTATATACACCGATTCACCTTGAGCACAGCCAGTAAATACAATGGCCTCTACCACGTTTTTATGTAAGGCTTTCACACGCAACCTGGTCCCATTGCACAACTTGGGCGGATTGAGATTTCTCAGTAGCATTACTGGAGCTTCCACTTTGAGGATAAGTGTGTGAGACGGTAGACCAGGTTGGTTCAGAGTATTTATGAACTCCACAGGATAGTGTATAGCATCATCCGTATGCACTACAGTGTCTACAGATTTGTACAGGTACTCTGCACCTTCGAACGACTTCAACAAATTGTCATTAATGACGGAAGCCTGATCGTTCTTAGGTGTCAGAATCGCACGTTCGCACAGCCACTCCGTGGATTTGCTGCGTATGTTGTGGACATCTGGATATATTCGGGCTATTAGGTCGTCAACAGTCGACACAACTGAGGCAAGGTCTGGTGGAATTGTAATCTTGCCCTCAGTTTCCGGACATTATCTGTTTCCTATTTTAAGGAGGAGATCGGAGAATTGTCCAACGCAAACATCGCCTTTCAAGTGCACCCGCATGTTTTTCTTAAGGTGGAGTTTTTTGATTGAGGGCCAAAGATTTGAGGCCTTAATGCAAGCCTTAACTTCGTCAGCTCGAGTTTCCTTCGGCATTATCGGCAGAGTCCAGCTCCAGCTAATAACACGGTGACTCCACCCATCATGTCATTGTTCCCTCTGATATCCTTTAGAGTTCTGTTTAGTGCTTTGAAATCCCCTTTATGCGCCATTGTGCCTTCGTCCCAAACTATAAGTTTACAATCGCGCAGCACTTGGGCCGTATTACTTTGTTTAGAAATGTTGCAGAGTGAAGTTTCGATATGGATGAGTGTTGCTGCGAATTCCTGACGATGCAATGGCTAAAGCTATGCCACGATTACTCCTTATTTTTGCCAATAACAAATTGATAAGGAAGTTTTTTCCAGTGCTACCAGGAGCATCCAGAAAAAAAAATTCTCAATATTGCCAAGGATCTGCGGATAAACGTAAAGCTGTTCATCCGTCAGTAACTCCTTATTAGACGACACCACCTCTCTAAGGGCACCGGGGTCATATTGGTTGACCTCAGGTATTCTGTATTACCGAAAGTTGCTGCAGATCTTTTTGGCTCAGGCAATCCGTATTGTGCCAAGTTTTGTCCTGATTGTGCTAACACTGCATCCTCGATCAATATCAAGCATCTATTGTACACTTCGTCTATGAGCAGTCGCGCACTATCTTGCAATTCTCTCTCCAATTGCCGTTTAATGTCTTCCGAGAGACTGTATGTATTTCTCCCAGAGGCTTAAAGGATCAGAGAGTTGACAGAAAATTAATATTATTGTAAATAGCTCTCGCAGCTTCAAAGGAGAATCGCACAATGCAGCTTCCTCTAAAGTACTGTCCCAATGCTTGTCGTCTTCGAGCAATCCAAGAGCCTTACATGCAGACTGAAATGTTGGATGGAGGATACCATTCACAGTCTTTAAGTCTTGAACAGGTGTCGGCCCTCTAACTTCATGGAGCAGCAGGCGTAGGTGGTAGAACTCGGTGTTGTTTGGATGAATGGTGTAGACCCTACCCAGAACGTGTTCTTTTTTCACTCCGGACCAGCTCTCTACAACTGTCCCCGTTTTCCTTCTAGAAAATTTTTTGTTGTCCCAGACAAAGTAAGAATGGACTTCAGAGTACAACAGCGTTTTAGCATAATTGTCCGTTTTGCATATTTCAAAAAAAGCTAGCAGCGTTGTCTGAGGTGGACTGTTTATTTTCTCTGACAGGTTATTGGAGGTGAAGTATACACGCTGGCCGTCTTCAAGATGAACAGCGAGATGTGAGACGGGAAATTGGAAAGCTTAAGATCCTCCAAACTGCTTCGGAACTGCTTATGTGCCGGCCGCTTTCATAGATTTTCGCCTCATTTTTCTCATTCTCTACAGTAAAGGCCGCTTGATCACTACCCTTGTTGACATACTTACAAATATATTTGATAGACTTAACAGAGCTGCAGTACTCCACATTAATATGAGCATTAAAAGTACGTAACTTACTACTAAACATTGTTCAAAGTACAACTTACACTTAAACCCGAGCCTAACTTTTGCAGGATATGACATGTTCTTTTATGTATTCTGAAATGTAAAGTCTTATTATATTATTAGAACGATTATATTTCATCAAGTATATCAAGTGTACATAACATTATATGGTTGCGTGAGAGCGAGGATACGGAAGCTCTGACTTTTCGCCTTCCAGGCCAAGCCACGGGGTGTTAGTGCCTCACCATTACTATATTACTCAACATTTTCTAATTACTGATGTGTTGTGGTCCATTGTGTATTCAGCATTTCAACTCTTTCGTAAATAAGAGTTTTCCACTGCAGTCGGTATTGAGCTCCCTGTATGGCAACTGAAGGTGGTTCGTCTAGTACTGCCTGCGTAATATCAAGCCATCGTTCAGATCTGCCTCTTTGTCTATTGCCATGAAGTTTTCCTTGAACAATAGTTTTCTCCAGGTTGTCAGTTCTTCTAGCAATATGGCTCAACAATTGAAGTGCACACGACGCTTGAAGGACGTTTTTTGGCTTTGTTTCGTCTAAAACCGACGCATTGATTTTATCCGTAGTCTATAGGATGCGTAGCATTTTATGCCAGTAAAACATTTCGAAGGCGTCTATTCTTCCCATAAGCTAAACAAAACATCAAAAATATAAAATTTTGAAATCTCTACGAGCGCCGTCTACCTTGAGTTGGCCCACTCGATAACATTTCAGTTATTGGCGTGTATTGAAGATCATTTAAACTAATAGAGAGATAATTATCCATCTTTATTTTGAAAATAACATTTTGAAACTACGAGGATAGTTCATCATTTACTGTCCCTAATATAGTAGGCATTGACTGACAAATGAAAAACTGTTTTTATCCGAAGTGTCATTTATTCACGTTACTGTATGTAAAATTGCGCCTCTCTATCTCTTCATTTATTCGAAATATTAGTTCAGTTCTCTTGTGGTGTTTGTAATTTTATCAAAATGGATAAAGTTGAAACAAGAGCTGTTATAAAATACTTCTGTAAGAAAGGTTTATCACCGCAAGAAATTCATAAGGACATGACTGAAGTATTGGGTGATTCTGCTCCTTCATACCAGGTAATTAAAAATTGGTCTCGAGATTTCAAACTGGGGAGAGAGTCCTGTGAACACGCGCCAGGTGCAGGACCACCAAAAACTGTGGTTACTAAGGAAAATATTAATTTGGTCCATGATATGGTACTGAATGATAGAAGAATTACCGTCAGATGCATAGCGGAGACATGTGGCATTTCAGTTGGGAGCGTTGAAAAAATTTTCCCGTTTTTTTATTAGCTCTTTGACGTTATTCTTTTACGATATTCTTCAACGTCACTTTTAAACGCCATTATTAGATGCCGTTTAACAAGCCTACGTCTAAGCTCAGCGGTAGGGTTACTTCAATGGCGTCGGTTTCGGAAGAGGAGGGTGGGCGTTACCCTCAGCTAGACACTGGATTTGATTGGAACAAAGTTTATTATATTTACACTAACTAACATACAAATAAGCTTATAACTAGGTAACATATATGTACAGAAAAAGAAAAGAAAATGGCGGATGGGCATCCGCAGTTGGAAGCTGGTGTGGTCCTTCGGAGGCGGTGCCGGCGGCTTCCTCCTGCGGTTGCAGCGGCGGCGGTGGCGACTGGCGACGGGGCGGCGGGCTGAGAGCAGCGGCGGCGGCAACGTCGGCAGTAGTGCGGATCTCCTCGGCGGAGGCGGCGGCTGGCGGCTTCCTTCTGCGGTTGCAGCGGCGGCGGTGGCGACTGGCGACGGGGCGGCGGGCTGTGAGCAGCGGCGGCGGCAACGTCGGCGGCAGTGCTGATCTCCTTTGGCGGAGGCGGCGGCTGGCGGCTTCCTTCTGCGGTTGCAGCGGCGGCGGTGGCGACTGGCGACGGGGCGGCGGGCTGTGAGCAGCGGCGGCGGCAACGTCGGCGGCAGTGCTGATCTCCTCGGCGAAGGCGGCGGTTGGCGGAAGTGGCTCGAGTTCTCAACTTTTCCGAAGACGGCAGGCAGCAGAGTCCAATGCAGAGGATTGGCTCTAAGTCCACGTAGGTGAAAGGCTCTGGAGAGGGCTGGGGCTGGTAGATCCTTGGAAGGCTGGAGCTGCTAGCTGGGTTGAGTCCTAGAAGGCTGGAGGTCCTGGAAAAGCTTCTAAGGCTGGAGTTGAGTCCTGGAGCTGAAGTGGCTGCTGGTGGACTCTCCTGGATTGAGTCGGCGATGGAAGGCTGGATGGTTCCTGGTGGACTCTCCTGGGTTGAGTTGATGCTGGTTTGACTCTCCTGGATTGAGTGATTTCCTACTGCCAGCGTCTGACTATTTAAAGGAGCCAGTCCTTTGTCAAACGCGATCTCGCAGCTCATTGGTCGAAGTAGAAGGGATGTTTTGCCCGTTTTTGATGTATTTCGGATTATCGCGTTTAATTGAGCGGCGTGATCAATTATCGACTTGATTTGAGTCGCAATCAATAGTCGTTGAAATGTCATTCTAACGACACCCAATTTGCTAGGTGTTGGTAAAGATTAGTTGAACTTGGAATTTTTAATTCCGTGTTCGGCGTACAACTTAATTAAGCATTACTCTTATTGCTTATGTTAAGAAGTTATTTTGCTTCGATTGGTTGCGCGCTACTTTTATATGAATTTTGAGACTATTCAACCCTGTCTTAGTTTATTGCTTTTGAGAAAAATTTCTTAATTTAAGTAAATTCAATAAAATTGGTGCTTCTGCTTCCAGAAAAATGTGGCGCGCTTGGCGTGTGTTGCTGCTATCGATTCGCGGATTGTTTTAATAATGAGCGGTGGCTTTTCCCTTCCCATTGATATCAAACACGGGTGTTTTTGATACAGCGGTGTATTTTTTTACGCGCCCTTTTATGTATAAGCGCTCTGATTGTACGTGAGGCGAATTTCGTTTGCTATCGCCCGTCTTGCCTGCTGGTCCCAATAAAGTTTATGGTTGCAGTCTTGCTGCACTTTAGAAATTCGTTGTATTTGCACTTATTTTTATGATTTTAGAGTTTTGAAAAATACTTTTGCGTAGGATCGCGGCGGTTTGTTAAGCAGATGTAATATTCTTTGTTCTTCTGGCGCCTTTCGGGCGGCGTACATTCCTTTGTTATTTCGATCTGTTTAACGGTTCATATCACGTTTTTAGACGACTCTTTATTTGGGTTTCCTAATTAACACCCTAATCAATAACTTGGACCCGCAACTCCTTTCTGGAATGTCATCTTGAGCTTGCCAAATGGTACAAAGAACGTCCGTTACATTATCAAATTCGGCCACGAGTTCGAGATTGCTGTCGGCTTACGCTAAGCTAATCCTGGACCAATTCAGTGCCTGCCGGCAACATTTTTTATCACCACCCAGGTTAGTCTTGTTTCAACTTTTGTTGATAACCACGTCCGCCTATGAATTGTTGGCTGAATCGATTGTAACGACGCTTCCGATTTACAATTTACAAAGTTAAACTACGCTTTACAAATTTAAAACGTAATGTATTAATTGTTCCCAAATTTACAATTCACAAATTTAAAGTTTTGCTAAATGAATACGTATTAAGAATATTGTAAAAAAGTGCTCTCACGCCATTTTACTATTATTACCGAGATAAAACATATGACAGTGGTAAGCTTACTCGTTCATTGAGTTGTGATCACATTCAATCCAAGAGCCCAAAAGAGGTTCGCATATTTTTTGTGTGTGCTGCATTTTCAATATTAATAATATACTGTATTATATACTGTATTTAAACCTTGTGATAAACAATTTACAGACCTAATTACGATGTTGCGAGCAACTATTGATTATTAATTAAATAAACTTACCGACTCTGATACCGTAATAGCTCACTTCCCGTACTCAAAATGGAGCCGGGAAACTGAATGTACTAGACAGTATGAAATAGATTAGTATTTTAGTCCAGTCGCTATGTATCGTGTATTCCAAAGAAAACTCATTTAGGACAGGCTTTGGAAAGAAAGATAAAAGTTCTAGTCATTGTTTGTTTGTTAATGGACAAGGTCTAGGCATGCGGAGTACCAGGAACCTTAGATACCGACTGCTTTGGTCATATGGTCAAAGTCCTACTTAGAATTTTGCCGAGACTAAGAAGTTCCAACCCCAGCAAGGGATGCACTACCTTTTGGCGGTATTTAAATTTCGGTTGTACAACTAATAAAAAATGTCCCACTTGTTGCACACTTAATGGACCACACTGTATATAGGATTTTATAATTTCGGTCAAATTTCCTTTCAGTAAACATGCCTTTCGGTAAAAATTCCATTCGGCAAATTTTCCTTTCGGTAAAAATTCCTTTCGGTAAACTTTCCATTCGGTCATCTTTCCATCGGTAAACTTTCCGTCGGTAAAGTGTCTTCGGTAAACTTTCCGGAACCCAAAAAATATTTAACATTCACGTGCCAACAAGAAAATTACGCTTTTCTTTTTTTTTCAGACTTTATAGGAACATCATAATCAAGGTAACTATCTTATATTATAAGAGCTGATGTCGGTCGCCGGCCGTCCAGACGTAAGCAGGCGCGCGCACACGCAGCATGAACGGCCTGCATACTAGCAAGTGGCGCGCGCGCACAAATGGCGAGACCGCATTTGTATTGTTAACGCTGGCAAGGCCGGACGTCGGCTGGCCACCAGCCTAAGCAAGCATTTTTATTGTTAACCGTTTCTTTACGCTGGCAGGGCCAGACGTAGGCTCGCCACGCGTTCTAGTATCACCATAAACATTATGAGGCTCATTTGGTCTTTACAGGAATACTTTATATAAAGATAGTACGTAAACGCAACAACTGACGGGTAGAAAATTCATAAATGAAGTAATTATTATAACGATCTTACAAAAAATTATTATGAACGTTAAGTCATTTGTACCAATGGGGATAAGTTTGAAGACGATATGCGTTTACCACAGTTAGTACTTACATAACCGTTGCGACCGAAAACCACTGAAATTGCACCATTTTTGTCGGCAGTTGGTTTTTTTACAGCAAGAATTTTTCTCTGATCTAATGCTTAGAATGAAATCTGTCGGTTGGGTTATTATAAAGTTAGATTTTGAAGGTAATTCCGGTTCATACCTATCCTCATATATTGAACTCTTCAAGGCATTGCACTAGAATGTTAACATTAAAAGAGTTGCACAAAAACTGCTTTTTAAGCTTTATAACGTACCGCATCTTTTTAATATGCTTGTTCTGTTTTGTACTATGTAGTATATTACCATAAAACGTTACTGGAAAACTAATTTTTAAAATAATCAAGTAAAAAGCGGGTTGAGTGGGATCGTTTAAAATAATATTACTGGCATGACCTGTAAGTGACGGCTTTAGAAAATGATAGTGTTCGCACAAGCAAAATATCGTCCACGGTATTTTAAACAACGCACGTTCAATAATAATATGCCGATGATAAGGAGAACATGGTCATAAATTTTTATGTTCTCGTTTCAATGCAAAACAAAATGATCACTGTATAAATGGTTCATGTATTACTAATTATTATGTTTTTATGATTTGCCGATCATTACTCGAAAACAATATTATAGACTGCTATATGTATAACTAATTATTTTAGTTTGAACAATCTTTTAAAACTTGATTTAGAAATCTTAAATCTTCTTTTAATATATAAAAAAATTAACTTTTAATATACATAATCCATATGTATCAGTATGTTACAGGCTTTGCAATAGCTAAAATAAAAAATGAAATCAAGTCCAAATTTTGTTGATGCTGTTCAAATTATAGCCAAAAATACGCGAAATATGAATGCCTTGTACAAGGAACATTAGCAGAATCCATTACTGTAGAACCATAGGTCCTGTCGGAAATGTAACTTAGTTAATGGTTTAAATATCCAAGCACGAATGAAATCTAAATATATGCAATTATAAGTAATTGCTACTATTAATTAGTTATTCAGATCTTCTGGACAAACTGGTTGGAAAATAACCGAAGTGTTGACATGACGGTCGACCATCACTTTCCTTCAAGATCTAATAATCGCATGACATTTTCGTGTAATAAGTGTTTATTGTAGAGTGTAAACAGTTGTAGAATGTTATTTGTGTAAAGAAATAGTTTACTAAGAGGATTAAACCTCAACCAAAAGCTGTAGTTCCTTTGCACTGATGGTTTTCGAGAAGAGTCTTGGATAAATGTGTGTAACAAATGTTGTATTTAACATATTGGTGGAAAATCATATTGAGGGAAACTTATTTACCTGCTGAGTTTTTCAAAATCATTGAATAATTAACTAAAAAATTATACTTTTCTATTCACCAATTTTAAGAATGCTGGGGTTACAGTAATACCTCACCAAAAAATCAATTGTTAGAATTTACTCAGTTTAAGTCTCCTAAATCTTCCCACCAGTTTGATATCAATAATTTGAAATTAGAAAAATCCTAATAATTGAGAAACAGATAGTTTAAAATTTTGGCAATACCTACTCGGTGTAGGGGTTAAAGTTACACATTAAGAAAATATACTTTCATCGAATACCAGAGAAATATGACATTTTACACGAAATACAGAGATATTAATAGTAATTTACCATGTGCGTAAAGCTACTCTTTAGTCACGAGTGGGGTAGAGTTACAGCCCCGCGAGTGACTAAAGATGCTTTACGCATGTGTATCGTACAATATTTTATCTACGATAGAATCTAGAAAACACGGTAAATATAAAAAAATTAAATGTAAATTAGGATTACCAGCAACCGGTCGTAATTTTGCGTGTTTTAAAAATTTTAAAACACGTTGCTACTGACAACGTAAACTAATGTTATTAAACAGTCGTTTGGCAAACTTAAAACTGCCAACTGCAAAGCAATTTTACACACTGTCGTAGATAACAGATATTTAAGACCACGTAACTAGGGACATTTCGATATTCAATTTAAAGTTCTAATGTTGCAGCACCAGCACCGACTTGATATTTTTAGACGTTGACGTCTGTGGCGTAGTTTTTCTGACTTACGACTCCTTATTGCCTTTGCATAAACAACAGTTTTATTCAGAGAGCTAAGTTACCAACTTTTCAATAGTTTCGGGTAAGTAGCTTCCTATTGTATAATATATTAATCTTTTAATATGTGGCAAGTAACTGCTACTTGTCAAATTTAATTGA
>CALNHX010012890.1:0-21648 GCA_940337035.1 Agriotes lineatus
GTACCTACTGGTTAAAATCCATTTGTGCTTCTCTACACGTTTTAATATCTCTGGTTCTGCTCACATGTTTATTCCACTAGTACCTATATGGTCTATTTCTCTATTTGATTGGTATTTTTTCTATTTGGTGCTTTCCAAGTAGTGTGTATCATCTTGTATTGCAAGTACATGCTACATATAGCCTCATATTTCTCGCACTTGTCTATTACTGTTTGTGACATATCTGATTTTCTTTCTGATCTTAATGTTTGTATCACCTAAAATTGTTTTTACATCATATTTACGGATTTTGTCTAGCTCATAATATTCGTGTTTTTCGGTTTCTTCTTTTTCTTCTGTCGAGGTGGAAATATTTAACAAAATTAATATTCGTTGCTTTCCTTTCATTCTTAGATAACACATTCACTGTTAATGGGTCTGAATTTTTGTATCAAGGGTTTTATTTGTTTGTTGACAATAAAACCTGTAGGTATCTAATAATCGTCTATTGCTCCTGCTATTGAAAAATGTGTACCTACTCTCCCAAATTCTGTATCCACTCGTCTTTTAGTTTGGTCTCTGGTATTGTCACTATATTAATTTTGTTTCTAATTCTTTTATTTTTTCACTTTCAAATGTGTCTCTGACATTTCGTGTGATTCAATTACCTTCATTTTTCTTTAATTTATTTTTATAATGTGCCCTTTCTGTTTCCAAGTTTTTTAGTTTTGTAGTTGTTATTACTTGCAGCTGTTTTATTACTCATGTCAATCCATATCTTTGCTATTTTTGTTTTCGTATGTTCGCCCTGCTTTTTAACACTACCAGTTATTTGACATGCCACTTCCTTTTATACTTGTTCCAGGTCTACAGTTTTCTTTTTTCAGATATATTCTCTGCTATCAATCAATAATTTTCAATGTGCTATGTTTGTTTGCTAACCATTGACGCGATATTCCCTAGCTTTCTGTTTTATATTTTGTAAAGACAATCTTCGAATTTAAGCCAAAGTCATAGTTCAGTGGTGAAGACTCAAACCTTTACTCCATACGATCTTTATTTCTGCTCATTTTAAATACGAGTGTTCGCAGGCTGTTTAGGGGCATCAATTGAATTATATTTATCCGTGTTCTAAAGCTAGATATGTCGTTGTAAAAGAGAGATGCATTTTAGGACGCTGCAACCGCCGTTGGACTTGCCCGCGTTTTCTGAATTTATTACCGTCCTGGCTCTGAGTGACAAAACACGTGTGTGCCGATTAGCTACCCGGCTCGAACCGCTTTGCGGCCGAGGTGCCCATGCAATTCCGCTTCCATTTTAAGTAAATTACCGGTGTGTTTTTCCGTCGATCAGAGATCGCAAAGTGAATGTTTCGAATAACAGTGACTTTTCCCCGCTGCACATGTTGGGAACTGTCTTGTCTCCGTTGTTTGACGGATTATTGTCTTTGGAATTTCAATAAAAATGCTTACTTGTGCATATCGACGTTTCCGTACTGTTTGCGATCTGCCTTACTGCTACGGACTTCGACATTTTACCCTCATTGGGGATGTTAGACCCATATCACTTCAACCCACAGTTTTCTGTTGCATTTTTGCAGCTTCTTCAGGCATTTTTGGGGCAGTTTCTTTGGGAGAACGACCACCTACAGCTCTGCCGCACGTCGAACGCAGTCAACTAACCTCCTTCAGGTACCATTTTTATTGTATTAGATTTATTGTGCATAGCGTACAGTGAACGTAGCGTCCCACCAAAAGTGTTGAACAGTTTTGCGTAATGTTGCCGCCATCGCAGCATTTATTGTTGGAACTGTTAGTTGCTAATTTGCTAAATTTAATGAATTTCCGTAATATTTTCTTGTTATTGCTTAACTTAACGTTGTGGCAGTTTCGTTTTTGAACCACTTATTGTCAAGTATTCTTGTTATTCTTCTTCTTCCTCTTATTGTAAGCCAGTGGCCTATTATAACCACAAAGTGGTTCTATGAGCCCTCTTTGCCCTTAGGCCGGGTAGGTGGGTGGCCTTGCCAGTCTAAATTGAGGAAGAGTTCCCTTATTAGGGGTTAACAACAGATGTTAGCGTGATAGCCGGGGAGCATACGATTTTTTAAAATTCATCTATAGTATCCGCCGGGAATCAAACCCGGGTCGACCGCCTGAGAGACGAGCAATTGCTCGCTGGGCCATCCGCTCACCTTATTCTTGTTATTGAGTCAGTATTTTGGATTATTTAATGTGTAATACCGTTTGTGAGTCATGCCGTTTAGTTGTAGTGAAGTTTACCGCTTTTAATTAATTTAAGACGTGACACAATTTAACCTAACCCGCACTAACCCATGTCGGTGTTGTTATTTTTATTCTAAACCCTTGTTCATTGTCATTTGCATATTTTATTATTTTAATAGAGTCTATTGTTAAGTACTTATGTTTTTCATTCGTTGTTTACGATATTTGCATGCGTTTTGTGTGTACTTTTCTGTTGTTAAAGAAGTTTAGCAGCTGCACCAATGAGTTATTTTTGTCAGGCAAGTCAGTGTTGTACGTGGATTGTCGACCAAACTCAAACTAGAACTGGCAAGGTAAAGGCACTTACTTCAACATTCAGAGTGCATTCACCTGTGTTGTTGATTTTGTTGTCCCGATCTAGTCCGAATGTGGTGGCGCATCAATTAGTGAGCATCTTTTACCTCGCGTACCAAATTACCGCCCTAACCTAAGGTAGTAAAGAATCCCCCTTCTCCACTGCAGTTTAGCCGGAAAACCTTTTGTTACAGTTTATCGTAACGGGGTTAGGGCAGCAGATCTGCGTAATTTTCCCGATTTTGTAGTTTAACTGACGGTTTTGTCGTAAAGTCGTATTCGTGCTGTAACAGCTTTTCCTCTGTATTTCCATCTTCTCGTTGGTTAGATCGTTTTCTATGAATGCCTTTTTATTTTCTAACTTCCTGTTTTTCAATACGTCGATTTTCTGATCTAAGGATATTAGTTTAACTATTTTTTATCTGCGTTTCTTTCTATTTTATAAACTGTAGTGATGTTTGCCACCTATTTCCTTTTCAATAAATCCACTTAAGTTCTTCTTTAGCTTATAATTTAATAAATTTAACCCTTCGATGTTTGCTGTTCTCTTTATTTTTTTGTTGATCTTCTATTCTATTTTGCAAGTTTACAATTCTTTTGCATAGCTGTCTCTTTGCTTCCTCCTATTCAGTTTCTCGTGTTATCGTATCTTTTAATTTTCTAATCCTCAATTCAGTCTTGATCATTTCTTCCAATTATGTTGCCTTTTTAGCGCTTGTATTTCTTTATTTGTAGTTTTTAAGCTTACGTTTACTGCTCCTGTTAGTTTTTTCGTCATCCATATCTTGTTCTGGGAGGGATCTAATTGTAAATTTACTCTTCTTTAAGATGTCTTCCTCTTTACGGATATTTTCTTCGTCTGTGCTCGTTTCTATTTTTCTTTTAAGAAATTCTAAAGATACTAGACTGCTTCTTCCCCTTGAGCTATTTTTACCATTCATTTTCCCGCTCAATACGTCATTAGTAGAAAGTTTTCCGCATTCGCTTCTCTGTCTTTATAAAAAACAATAAATGGATGAAAAGAGGAGTTCTCGTAGCATGGCCAGCGCCAGCCCAAGCTTAACATTTCTAGACTTTTTGCTCTGGGGTTATTTTTATTGACTTATTGCAAGATTTAAAAACGAAAATATATCCACTTGCCAACATCAAATCTACGACTCCAGAGCGCTCTAAGCAGAAACGGCACATTTCCGTACTAGGTTTATATAAAAAAATGTGTCAACGTCTCTATAACCTTCTTAACTGTGACACCACGTTTTTGAAACATTCTGTCTATACGAATAAAAGGCGTGAATACGATACAAATGCAGAAAAAAGATGATGGAACAGAGTCTCTGATCCAGTAACTCTTCTCTTACTTAAGCTACCGAGAGGGTGGCGGCAGGTTTACAAATTAATAAATTGTTAGATCTCATGATATAATTTTATAAACATTTAGGTACTGAATTAAGTCAGCAAGGTCTTCATGTATTTTTGCTTAAACATTTTTATTTTTTAACTAAAAGCTGTTGCTCTAATAGTTAGTACTTAATGTTAATACAAACATCTTACCATTAACAACTTCATTGTTGTTTTCACCAATGTTGCTATCCCATGATGCAACGGCACTGTCAACACTAACTAATCCAGGGCTTGAATAGCTACATCTTGTAGCATCCGTATTATCTGAAAACAATTTGTGTAATATTTTCCGAAATGAGTCTTTGAATAGAACAAACCAGTCTTTGAATTAAGATTACGAGCTATCTTAAGCTGGACTCGATCTCCAGAAGTCTGCAGTAGCCTTATGGCGTCTGATAAAGGCCTGTGCTCCAAACTTTCACCATTTATAGCCAATATACGATCGCCCACGTGCAAAGCGCCGGTTTTCTCGGCAAGTCCACCTGTTATAATTCACAATTGTTATTTTCATCGCGTATTTTTTATTGAGATTTTAGAACCTTCAGTAAGTCTCGAGAGAATGATGGGTTCCACGCAATCCTCGCTTCCTGAAATAGTTATTCCCAGTGGCCCCCCGTATCTAATTAGTTCGACAGTATAAACAACACAATCTAGGAACAAATTGGCATTATCGGTTTCCGTCTTTTCTATTTTTAGGGTCACTATTTCGTTGGTGGAGCTCTGGAATATATCAAAGGCCGACTCGAAGCTCATGTGGTCCAATGGCCGGTTATCTATTTCTAACAAACGATCCCCTGCATGCAAAGTGCCCGTTCTATGGGCGATTGATCCTCGACGAATTTCCGATATTATGAACGGCTCCTCTGGATGATTTTTTGTGGCTGAAACCATTGATGTACCGCTTGATGCTGATGAGCTTAAAAGTCTTACCTGTTATGGTTATTCCTAAACCTGGCCCCCTTTTCGCCAATTTTACGGTAAAAATCCCGCTAGAAGGAACAATCGTGTCTGCCACGTCGAATTCAATCTGAAGAACTATTTTGGCGGTTCCATTTGACTCACATCCAAGTTCCAACAACGACGTTATTTCTTGTAAAGTTAAATTCGGTTGGTGATTTACGGAAAGAATTCTGTCTCCGGTCTGCATGCATCCACACCTGAGTTTGTCAAAAATAGAAATAGACGCCACGGGCGACATTGTTTGAATACCTCACCTGTAAGCTGGGGAGTCTGGAGCTATCCTGGCAATTAGGATATCGGCGGGTCTGTTGTCAGAATGTTCACCTATGGCCAGAGTGATCCCGTATCCCTTGCCTCGATCTGCTATAAGGGTGACATACAAGTTTTCGACGTGGCAAACGCCCATGTTCCCCGACCATCCGCTGAAGTTACTTTGAGTCATACCTAAAATTGCAGATTTATAATATCGTCGCTTTATGAAAGCATTCCTTACCGGAATCGCTTTCGAAAGATTTTGGTCCAATACTTTTTCTATTAAACCTGTTGCGGTTTCTGGAGCGCTTCGAATTTATTGTGCTGAAGCCAGACATGGTAGGACTGCTGGGATATGGACCTAGAATTTTATGTTGTTATAATTGGATTACTTCTTAAGTTTTAATGAAATTTAAATGAATTATATAATTAGTATTCTCTGCATATATAGTATTATAGAAATATAACACTTTAAGACGAAAATCGATCCCAAAAATTTCGAGCGCTAGATGATTTAAAATTGGCCAAAATCGTTTTCTGTGGATGTTAATTATTTTAAAAGAATCTTTTTTAATCAGTGAGTTGTTGGTAGCCGTTGAACGCTCTAACAATTAATAGCCTCGAACTAAACCAATAATTATCATAACACTCTTTAAAGCAAACCATATAGCGAATTGTGAATAGGCATAGTTGGTCGCTTAAGCTATTTACAATGGTAATGGAGGACATCTTCAAAACGCTAGATTGGTTTGAGAAAGGGCTAAATGTAGATGGAGAGTACCTTAATCATTTAAGGTTTGCAGACGATATAGTCCTGCTAAGCAATAATATCGAAGAATTACAAGAAATGATAGACGACCTAAACAGACAATCAAAATCTGTAGGCTTAAAAATAAACGAAACAAAAACAAAGATCATGTCAAACATGAATAACAACGACGAAATTCATATCATGTTGGAAAACAAAGAACTAGAAGTTGTAGATGATTATTAATATTTAGGGCAGTTAGTAACTACATCTAAAGATAATATGACACCGGAAATTAATCGAAGGACAAGGTTGGGATAGAGAGCGTTTGGAAGATTAAAATACATTATGCAAAGTAATATACCAGTTGCACTTAAAAGTAAATTATTCAATCAGTGTATACTTCCAACATTAACCTATGGATCTGAAACCTGGAGCTTAACGAAACGTAATGCTAAAAAACTTCAGACGACACAACGAGCCATGGAAAGGCGGATGCTGAATATAACCCTTAAAGATCGAAGAAGGAACGAGTGGATAAGGCAACAAACAGGAGTACAAGATGTGTTACAAGCGGCAGCACAACTGAAGTGGAACTGGGCCGGACATGTGGCGAGGATTACGGACAATAGATGGACAATCAGGATATTACAGTGGAGACCGAGGACAGGAAGAAGAAGCAGAGGCCTCCCAAAAATAAGATGGAGGGATGATATAGAAACAATTGCGGGAAGAAAATGGATGAATATTGCCCAAAACCGTAAAGATTGGCAAATATTGGGGAAGGCCTACATCCAGAAATGGAATGAAATAGGCTGATTGTGATTGTCATTGTGATAGTTCGTCCCGTAACCATTGCGTTTAACAGGGCAAGCTAACTAAATTCCGATAAGAGTGAGCGGGTTAACATTAAACTCAATATAACTAAATGCATGCACCAACAATTTAAGTAATCAATTCGCAAATATAAATTGGAAAATTCTCTGATATGAGTATCGTTAACTTGTAATGAAGATGAAATTTTAACAGTTGTTTCCCCTATGAAATGCAAACGAACTGATAAGCTATACTTAATGAAGTAAAAACAAGACATAAATACGGTACAATTAAATTTGGATATGTATCATTATTTTATGTACAGGTTTTGAATGCAAAAGAGGCAGTTCCTCATACTCATATCTATATAATACATATATGTAATCCCGAATTTATACCATTTAACAGTACATAGCAAATTTGCGACATGCTCACGATGCGCTCCCAGTAAATTGATAATTATAGATATTGGTTTAACACACAAATATTCCAAATTAAAGTACGTAGAAAATAAATATCGAATATTAATATGCCTCAATAAGAATCATAGTGATGTGATCACATCATCTTAATATAATTTAAATTGTGACTAAATACCTGAGTAACATGTAACTAAAGTGTTAGCTTATCTGTTGCTTCCAATATCTATCAAAGCCATTTACCAACCACATTCCACTACAAGATTCCACCAAAAAGAAACCATTCACAGAAGGCTCTATAATAAAAGTGTTATTAGCTTACAGGGGTGTCTTCCATTTAAACAGCTTACTAGAGGTAACAAACGGCTTTAACGCGCCCTCTCTAATCCTACGAAAAATCCGGTGTTGACTTAAAGAATAGAATGAAATTGCATCACAAAGCTGCCACAAACAGCTGAAGTCATTCATCTCTAGCAGCTAGGTGATATCTCGAAATTAACTATCCACAAATTAGAATCGGGAACAATAACAACCACTCAGCTTTTTCATCGAAGGCCAAATATCCCCCATTCGGGGTTGGAAATAACATTTTACAAAAACCTGGACAAATTGTTTTTCTACCTTTCTGCCCCAAATTGTTATATTATATTTATTTTACTCCTAAGCGACCAAAACAAAAATAGACTAATACCAACACAATATGGCGCAACGACACTAGAGTTCCTGATCGAAACTGCTAGTTATAGTCACTATTATGAGACGAAAGTCACATCCATCCGACTCCATACGTTAAATACCTAATCATCAAACGTTAAAGTCAACAGATAAGGTATTTTAATTGAACTCTTTAAACGGCTTATTTCTTCCAGGAAATCATCACTACCAAGAGGCAGCACGCATAACTTGTTGACGCAGTTAGTAGTCTCGACCATAAGCAAAGCTGGTATTTCATGATGGCCGTATCGAAACTCTTAAATCATATTCTATTTACCTTCACATTATAGTAATTAAGTGGGTTTAGGGCAACTCAAGTGAGGCAGAATATGCCCTAATTATAGGGCTAAGATACGCTCAACAAATCTCCAAATAGCCGTAACATTGTGTTAAATGTAATAAAATATTTTTTTCTATAGCACATGTTAAAGTGTGCTTTTATCAACTCAAAACAAAAGGTCAAGTTTTACTTTAACAGCAAGGGTAGATAAAGTAGCACTTTAACATCAAGGATAGATAAAGTAATTTAATTTTCTAACTTTTGTTTAAATTAAATATGACAGCTTCGTATTATCGTAGCAACCCAATCTAGCTACTGACATTTTGAAATGTGATTGACTGTCATTATTTTCTTTTGAAATTGTTAAAGTTCTTGCTATAGAAAAAAATATTGTATTATACACGACGATCAAGTTATTTCTATCCACTCTTGAATCATTAACGTCTCGACTTCGTCTCGACGTTAAACGATTAACTCGTGGATAAAATTTAACTTTATCGTCTTGTATAATAAATTACTATTAATTTTATTATATGTAAAAAGTATATAACACATAATAGTTAAAAATAATGACGATAAGAACCCGATGCCTATACTGTAAGGCAAATTACAGATCCTCCTTAGAAATAGAAAAACCATTAAAGTTGACCAACAAGAGAACCAATTGGGACCTCTACAGAGCAATATTGGACAACAACCTAAACTTGCGAATTCCCCTCAAAACTGAACAGGACCTAGAAGAAGCAGTCTATAAATTCACCAGGATAATACAAGATGCCGCATGGGAAGCAACACCGAAAATTCCGACCCAAAGAATAAAAGAACAGTGCCCCATAATAATAAAACAAAAAATCGCTGAGAAAAGAAGACTAAGAAGAATCTGGCAATCCACCCATTACCCTTCCGATAGAAGAAGATTCAACCAAGCAACCGCAGAACTGAAAGACTTAATAAAAACGCTCAAAAACGACTCCTTTGAAAAGTACCTCCAAAACTTGAGCGCCACCGCAGCCTCAGACTATACATTATGGAAAGCCACAAAAAACATTAAATAACAACATCAACCAATTCCTCCCATACAAAGAAACGACTGATCCTGGGCATGCTCCGACAAAGAGAAAGCTGACACTTTTGCCAATCACCTCACATCGGTATTTCAAGCTTTACCTTCCCAAATAACGTTGGAAGAGGAACAAGAAATCAACGCGTCGCTAGTCATGCCATATCAGATGCCCCCGTTGCCCAAACTCACCACACCCAGAGAAATTAAAGAACTGATCAACACCAAACTGAATCCCAAAAAAATCTCCTGGCTTTGACCTCATTACTGGTCAACCACTCAAAGAACTCCCCCGCAAAGGAATTATTATGCTAACTTTAATTTTCAACGCGGTGTTAAGGTTAGGTTACTTCCCGGCACAATGGAAGATTGCACAAATGATTCTCATACCAAAACCAGATAAACCACCAAACCAGGCCTCCTCCTACAGACCTATTAGCCTTCTACCTATCATGGGCAAACTCCTAGAAAAATTTCTCCTGAGTAGACTAGAACCCATTATTGAGGACCTGAACCTGATCCCAGACCACCAATTCGGATTCAGAAAAGGCCACTCAACAATTCAATAAGTACACAGGATCATTGACGAAATCAACACAACATTTGAGGAAAAGAAATACTGTGCAGCGGTCTGGACGACAGCCAAGTCTTTGACCGAGTGTGGCATGAAGGGCTCTTGTTTAAACTAAAAAAAAACATCCCGCACAGCTACTACATAATACTCAAATCATTCCTGGAAGATCGATTCTTTCAATCAAGTCCGGGGTACCGCAAGGAAGCATTCTCAGCCCAATGTTGTAGGTACCTATTGTTCACAGCAGACTTTCCTGCAAGCAGACACTCAGTGACGGCCATGTTTGCCGACGACAAGATCCTCTTATCAAAACACAAAGATCCAACAGTAGCGGCTACCCTTCTGCAAATGCAGATCTATGAAGTGGAAAAATGGGCCAAAAAATGGAGAGTCAATATTAACGCGGAGAAATCAGCTTCTATCACTTTCACCAAATGCAAAGGCATCTCTCCGCCCATGCTCTTTAACAACGTCCCTCTACCGCAAGTCGAAGATCTAAAATATTTAGGGATGCACCTAGACAAGAGACTCACTTGGAAGACCCATGTCTGGAAGAAACGCAAGCAACTGGGCATGAAACTAAGGAAGCACTACTGGCTACTCGGACGCAGATCCAAACTCTCCTTTGCAAACAAGTTGCTACTTTACAAGGTAGTCCTTAAGCCCACCTGGACTTACGGACTGCAATTATGGAGCGCAGCAGCTACTTCCACCATCCACATAATTGAACGTTTTCAAAATAAAACGCTTCGTATTATTTGTCACGCTCCGTACTATGTAAGAAACGCGGACATCCTAAAAGACCTAAAAGTGTACACAGTGAAAGATGAAATAAGTTTATGCAGTGAAAAATATCTTAATAAACTATCGTCCCACACCAACCCTCAGCGAACATACTCATAGACTAAAACGTTTCCATCCTCTTGACTTACCAACTCGGTTCACGTAATAGACTCACAATAACGTAAACAGTAACAACTGAGTGGCACTCACAGGACTGTCATTTCCATGTCTTAAGCATGCCACGTTATATCTTCTACGATAAATTTTACTTATTGTATGTATACAGATTGTAAATAGATATCCAATAAATAAATAAATAAAAATAAAAAAAAATACAGATGAGCTAAGTATGTATTTTGAGCCATTAAGATCGTTAGTACAGCTAAATTTCATTTTAATTAGTGCCGACTGAACTTCAGGCGGAGGTTCGGCAGGCGGCCAATGCACTTCAGGGCCGAGTCCGGTTTCACTTGGTGAAGGCGCACGCAGGCATCGAGAGGGCGGACGAGCTGGCAAAGGAAGCGGCTACAGGCGACTGCGACACCAGGTTCGACGCTGTCCCAAAGAGCCTGGTGAAAAAGAGAATACGCGATGTGACGGTGGCGCGGTGGAACGCGAGGTGGGGCGCGGTGTCGGTGGGGCGACTGACCGAGCCTTGAAGTTAGGAGCAGGTTCGCGGAGCGGCTGGATCGTCACGCGGTCCAGCTGGTTACCAGCCACGGAGACTTCCGTTCCTACCTGATGCGGATAGGCAAGACTGAGGACGATGCCTGCGAATGCGGTGGGGGCTCGGACACAGCGGAACACGTTTTGTTCGAGTGCCCGCTGAAGGCGCAGCATAGAGGTCTTGCCGAGAGACGGACAACGGCCGGATGAAAGGCCGTCAACTACTACTGGTCTAGGCCGGTAAATTTTATCTACCGGACTCGTTTGTAACAATGTAAACGCTAGTTACTAATGCAGTATCCTAAAAAATCTTGTACGATACACGACCGGTAGCATTTTTATGGCCTTGCCGCGCCAATACTTTACAGGTCGAGCCCGTAGGGCATAAAAATGTTGCTACCGGTCTAATAACGTAAATAGCTATTGTACGACCGATACTGATACAACCTCAATTTATTATTTTTTCTATCAATCTTCTAACAGCTACTAGATTCAACTACACACAACCATAACTAGGTAAATACATTATTTTTGGATATTTATGTTAAATGTACAATTGTGTATGTAGGTATGTATTATCGTTAACCTCGTTTTACCTTTCGGTGTAGAGGCTGGTGCTTTATATACTTGCAACTGGCGGTACAATGCTCAAGTTGTCCCGGATTCGGAATACAAAGTTGAAGAGCGCCTTTTGCGCTTGCACAGCAACCATTGTGTGAAGTGTGTGTCATGTTGATGTGTTGACCTTGTTACTCTATCTCTTAGGTCTGTGGATCTGAGTAGAGCACAGTTACTTTGATGCCCAACTGTGAATGGTCTCGCCGAGCCCGATTCCAATCGTCAAGGCTGCGGAAACATAGCGGCCCCCGCGGGATTCGAACCGAGGGCTTGTACTAGCAAGTCTAGCGGTTTCTTATGTACAATAAATTGTGAACGTTAAATATTTCAAGGGACTATTCAATTCACCTGTCATCCGTCAAAAAGTGACCAATGAAAATCCAGAATTCTGACGTTTCTTGACCAATCAAAAAAATATCAGTGGATATATCTTCCTAGAAGGTATTCAAGTGACTATTTTAAACAAATGCGATTTGTATTAGAAAAAGTCAATATTAGTGTTCTGTTACTATAGAAATTGCGTAGTTTGTTGCTAGATTTACTGAAAACTAATTTGAAAAAGTAGTTTGGTTCATTGAATAGTCCCTCGAATGCCATTCTTAGTCAAAGTTAAGTACATTATTATTGCGGTGGTATCACTACTCATGTCCATGGCGCTTGGGATTAGGACTCGTGCTAGCGCACTCGTCCTAATCGTACCAAAGCGCAATGGACATTCGTGACACCACCGCAAAAATAGTCGACATAACTTTGACTACTCATGATATTATAAGTGAAAATGTTTCTGAAATGCTGGGAATTGTCACACATTTTGTTTTGGTACTAACAAAATTGGTTTTGCGCTTATTTTCTTTGGATCATCCTTCCTGGATTTTGTTTGCTATATTATTAATTTTGTTTTGAATGGAATCTTCCAGGCAGCCTTCCGCTATGGTGGAATATTTTCATCTCCCATGCCCTTTTGAATAATGAAATAATATCACCACCTCTATCTGCTAGCAGAGTCACTGAGCTTCGACGAAAACAGTGTCCTGTGAATTCGCATGGATTTTCTAATCCAAGGTAGGACAGGACGCGCTTTTGCTAGGGGATTTTCCCACAGAATGCACTCCTATTAACTTGGGTTGAACACTTTCCCTTGTTATAAAATATAAACAGCCGTCTGTGGCTGGTGTATGGTGGGCAGAGTTACACATAACTCCTATAAAGTTTCGGAATTTATAATAAACGATCGGGTGGTATTGGTTTTAGTTTTGGGATATTGAAGATCAACATTGTTTCCTTATCTTCGATATCATTCACCGTCATTTGAACGAGCTCCTCATGGCGACATTCATCTGCGGAACTCATAATTAGAAGAAATTAATAGAATTAAAATTTCTGTAACCAGTTTTACTTTGCTTTTTTCTAGTATACCTTAAGCATAAGGTATTCGCTATCGGGAGCATTATTCAGAAAGGTTTCAATTCGTTCTCTTGTAAGAATCATAAGCTCTATTCGTCTGAAGAAATTGCTAATGCCATCTTTTTTGTGGTCAGCATGGATTTGAGCATTGAATATAACCTCCATAACGTCGAAGGGGCTAGTTTTTGGGATTTTCAGCAAAGTAAGCCAAAAGGACTTCTTCAGACTTTTCTGGCAATATATCGTATGTCGTCTTCGTGGCCGAATTCAAAATTTTTTGCGGAAATGTACAAAATTGTTTCCATGGTTTCCACGAGTTTTGCAGTATTTTTTCACATATAGGAATCGGAAAGAAACAAAAATGGTCTTTTCGGACGAACTGACGAACAAATTTTCCAGATTTTCTGGTCGGTTGTACAAAAGTAGTTTTCAGGTCTTCCTAAGCTTCCAGGGTGAGCCGCAAAACACTACTTTCCGATCTTATAACGTAAATTACTATTTTTATTTTCTATTTTCCGAGTCAAGTTTTCTGAAAACACTGTAGGTATTAATTAATGATGTATACATACTAAAGTTAGTATTATAAAATATGTAATAATAACGTACAATATTTTTATAATTTACTCGTATTTTTAGAATAAAATCTATTTTTAAAATTAATTTTGTTTGCTACTTCTTGTCAGTCAGTTGTTAAATCGTACTGATGGACACGCCTGTAAATGTCGGTTATTTTTAGACTCGAGGTATGTATCCTTTTGCGTTTTGCATTTGCTACAATGTTGCCTAATTTTTCAACCGTTTGACTTCAGCAGACATTACAAATGTAATGAGTTTTCGACACATTTAAAGATTGCAAGAATTTCGTACTTCCATATTTCCTTCGGTGTTTTCTACTATCATAATTAGCTGTGTAGAAATGCTCAACTGTCCGGTGCACATTTTAAAATTCTTTATTGTCAAATTTTATTTCTGTTACTGTTAGAAATTTGTTAGTCAGGCGTTGAATTAGAAATGAAAAACTGTTGAAAGACAGAACAACTCTATCTGACAGGGTTAAAACAAACTATACATTAACTGCAAGACTGAGGGTATGAAAGTGCAAGAATTTACAAACGAGAGATTTGATGCATTATTCGTGGGACCGTATATACTTTTTGACGAACAAATACATGATATGGCTCTAATGTGTTCAAAACGCCGGAATAATCGCAGAAATAGGTGAGGCGCAACATTTTGCTGCCTTAAACTTAATATTCTTAGACTGATAACAACAGGTAAAATACTTGCCAAGAAAATGTACCATCAATTAACAGACAAATACGTACTATGTCTGTATCTATGCTATCTGAGCGATAGCTTCTTCGCCTATAAGTTAATAAGGCGATTATGTTTGACAAAACCTGCCAGCACGTTTCAGTACCTAGACGGTTTGTTTAATGACAGAGTAATAAAAAATTTATAATCTATAATTTAGTAACTAAATAAAGTAACGTCGGCACGATTTTTCAAAATTATTCGTGATACCTGCATGCTATTCCTTTATAGCAGTACTGTTTTCATGATTGTTATGGCATCCATAACAGCCATGTTATAATTTAACTGCCATTGTCGCTATTTATTAACAACAATGCTATTAGTAACAACGTTTTTGATCAGTTTTTATTGATTGATAGTAACATAATAATTAATAACAACGTAAAAAGAACTATTTTTGTCGTCTTCAGTGTGAACATCTATTAAAATTAAAAGTATAATTTGAATTTTACGAAAACACGAATTTCTCAAGATATTTTTTTCTCCTCATTATTTGCACAAACTTTAGAGTTTTCTGATACTAAACTAAAAGTTGTTCAGAAATTTTGATTTTTTTACTAACGGATTCGTCGACATACTATTCGGCTACCGCAGAAGATCTCCAGCTTTCGAATTGTTTTAATGTAAGAAGGTCGCCACCGTTATCTGCCAACTTCGTTGATTTTAAACCTCGGCTGTCGTCTTCGATAATAAAATTCAACAACGTCCGTTATTTGCTTATACAGTGCCTTCAGAAATGATTGGACGTTTTTGAATGGTCACGGTTATACAACGTACGAATAATATGTTGGTGGCGCTGTAAGTCTATGTCAAATTCGAGGTTAGCAGGTTAGGTTTTGCGTCAGTCTGTGTCAAAATTGACGATCATTTCTGAAGGCACTTTATATCGGCCTAATGACGTTAATAACTATAACGTCTTTAGGCCGATATATAAAAAATAACGGACGCCGTTGAATTTTGTAATCGGAGGCGATAGCAGAGGTTTATAATCAACCAAGTCCTTTATTTCCATATAGGGCGTGTGTCGTTCAAGATTTTTCGTAATAAACATTTACTCATTTGAAGAACAGTTTATTAAACATAATTTAAATAATTATATGATCCATAACGGCCGGCGGCTGTTATTATTTTTTTTAGCTGGCTGCTGTTAGAAGTGACTTTTCACGTGTTTATTTAGTTCAGTTAAAAATAAAAACGAAATCCAGCTTGGCTTTCAAAAAACTAGGCCATGTACTCTATTACTGCTGATGTTTTAAATTTAAATATGACAGTTATTATAACGGCCAGCGGCTGTTATTATTTTTATTGGCTGACTGCTGTTAGGAGTGACTTATGAGACTTGGTTGATAAGGTAAATGTGTTACTTTTATGCCTAGCCAAAAAAGTGATTACTTTTACGCTGGCGAAGTAAAAGTACTTCAAAACTTGATTAGCTTTCGAATATTTTTAACATTGGACTTCTTAATTGTTGAGAGCTGATGTAGATGTCAATTGTCGATAATCGTAGTTTTGGAAATATATATTTATGTTCGGGAGCTTCCCAGTTTTCCGCTATGTTGGAAATTTCTGGTTGCGAGCTCGGATTGAACTGTAGTGGACTGTATGGATTTATTCTTCACTAAATTATACACTCGTTGAAAGCAAAGTAGGTAATTTATTTGCAACAAATTAACACGAACATTTTAACATGTAAGCAATGAATTAGCGTTTCTCGGAGCGGACCTGCCCGCGTGCAGTCAGTTTGACAGACGGAGCTTGAGTGGTGAGGGGAGGTAAGCTCCAAGAGTTCTGAAATGCGCATAGTACCATACGCAACTACAAGCGAAGCGGCAAATTTTATGAAATACTTAACAATTTATTTATATTAGTTAGGGCGTTTGAAAATAATATAGCATATGCTATTCTGAGTAAAAGTGACTTTGTATGCGTCGTCCGGACTTGTCTGACTCGCTTACGTTTGTCAGTCAAACGCGTACGGTGTCGCCATATAAAGTATCACTTCGACTTCTAATAACAAAATATATTATTATTTTGATGCTTCTTCTGAGTTTATTGAGAGGAGTGGATAAAATATTGTACTACACGCGTAGTGTTAGTAAGTATTACCCAACGGCCTACGACCTCGTGGGCCAAACTTTTTCTCTAGTGAGTAATATTCACATAAGACTACTTGTATAGTAAAAATATCATTTTTTATCATTTTTCCAACAAATGCAAAACGTGACTACTTAGTGCACGGGGCATGAAAATTGTTGAACGAAGCCGTAGACAACAACAGAAGAATAAAAAGTTATGAATTACTCTCTTGAATATTCATTTCATATGTACTATATATTAGTGGAGGGTAATAAAGCTTTTGCACTCTTATATTTAAATCTGCCGCTTTACATAATCTCAAAAGTTGACGTTTATAAAATTTTAACAAAAGCTGCGCATCGAAAACAAAGACATTTCATGATAAGCAACTTCAGTCATGATTAGGATGGTATTATGTCAAAAATATTTCTTAAAGCTGTCAAAAATTCATATCGTGTTGTTAACGTTTAATTACTAAAAAATGTGACTTTTCGGAAGACCACAACAAACAAAATAACACACATTTTGAAGTAATTAAAACACGGTATGAATTTTTGACAGATTGAAAAATATTTTTTGACATAATACAATATCACGAAATTTCTTGCTGCACGAACGAAAATAAAACAATATTTTACTGCCTCAAAAGAGGGAGTAAAGTAAAAGAATGAACTGCTTTTGTGCTACTAGTTTGACAGCCGAGTTTTAAAACCATTGCTAAGTTCTTGTTGTTAGTTGTAAGTCAAGACCAAGGTAAAAATGAATCTGCACTTTGATCTCGCTTCAGTAACCTTGGATTCACCGGCTAATTTGACATCACTTTCGAGTTTGGTCAGTTATTACTTGTGCATTCATAACACATTCTAAATTTTTGCTTACGTGATGGTATATGTACTACTATTACCTACCCTTTTGTTCGACCTGTGGCATCACTGTACATTTAATTTGAACTGAGACCTGTTGGATATTCAAGTACTGAACTTCGCTACATGTTACATTAATGAAATTGTTCAGGTAATTCTTGTGCAACCTATTACCCATGCTGGTAAATTCCTGTAATTAGTGGCAGTGATAGAGAGTTGACTGTAAGTATTTCTGACTTTGGCCTGTAGCGTGGGTCGCGCTTGTATGTCATGCGAGTGTTTGTAAATTAATTGTTGTAACCGAATCGCTGTTATTAATATAAACCTGTTCATATCAGTTTTTGTTTTATGTATGGCTAATGCAAGTAATTTATGTGTCGAACCTTTTTGAAGTCTGTTGCAGGTCGTAGCGAGAATAGCTACCCATAGCTTAGCGAGTTTAAGAGTTCCGTAAGCTAATGTACTTATTGATTTTACTAACAGACTTTTTGGCCCCTCCTGGTAATTTGAATATTTTTTGCTAATTATAGGTTCTCCGATATTTCCATGTAGGCTAAACGTTTGTTCGGTACGATTTGATTCGGGTTAGAGCAATTGAGTCTGTTTAGTCTAGAACATGAGTCTAAAATTTGTCTTTCGCCCGTACTAAAATAAACTCGATCATAGTGGCACAATACCCGACAATCATTATTGTACAGTGATTGGAGAACACGATAAATCATATGCGTGTTTTATGTGACATTCTGTTTTTTAAGTGAAACTTCTATCATTCGTAATCAATACAGACAATTATATTAAACAGACAGACGTTTCGCAATAAACATTCCGTGTAATTTGTGATCTCGGTCTTCTTGGAAATATTTCTAGTCGCTATGTGCAGCAGGTCAAATTCTGGCGTCTATGTCATCCAGAGAAACATCTTCGTGGGCCATCCGTGCTGCAGGTCAAATTTTCGCATTTGTGTCGTTGTGGCGACCATCTCTGTGGGGCCTCACATCGAATTCCCGCTAATCTGTCGTTCAGTGAAAGTTTCCGTAAGTCAGTGATGCCTCAGGTCATATTTTCGTCTATCTGTCGAACATCTCAGTGGGTCATTCGTGCCCCTGGTACCTCATCTCTGTCGTCCCGGCGAACATATCTGTGGGGCAGTCGTACCCCAGTTCAAATTTTCGCACCTCTGTCGCCAGGTATCCATCTCCGTGAGATAGTAATTTCTCAGGTCGAATTCCTGCATCTCCGTCGTCCCGCAAACACATCGTTTACCAGTTCAAATTCCCGCACCTGTGTTGTACCGACGAACATCTTTGTGGGTCAATCGTGCCACAGATAAAATTGTCGCAACTCTGTCGTGCCGGCGACCATCTCCATGGATCAGTTGTGCCCTAAACTTCGCCACTTTAAGCTGTCGGTATTGCTGACTTAAGTATTTTCTGTCTGTTATGAATAGCTTTTACAGAGCTTCTAGCATTTTTATATCTTTCTTTCTAGTAGGTAGAGCTACGTTTATAATTCAGATATCGGTATGCACTTGTGTCATTCGAGTGTTTGCTTTATAAACGCCAGATATAGCTTTCCCTTCCTTCTGGGAGCGCCTTGAATATTGTCAATGAACAGGTTGGATTGTGACCAGCCTACTAGGTTTGATAAAGTAAAGATTGTAACCGTGACGTCACCTTAGGGTAATTTTCCTCAGTAATAAATTGCATAGCGATCAATACCGTCACTGCGGCCGGATATGTTGAATATATGTCATTATTTATACAACACGTTTGCCTGTATTCTGTATTACTGCATACAGGTGATATTGTGAGCGAATTAAATGTTTATAGGTGGTGGCCGGCTAATTTTAAAGCTGTAGAGGGAATGCCAATGATCTCTTGCGGCGGTAATTCTTAATCCCGCACCGCAAATAATAATTACCTACTTTCTACATTCCCTCTGAAATGATTTAGACAGAAACACCAACTTCTCAGAATATAACCCCGCCCGTCTATATCTAGCTGGTATGATTATTTGTTGTAATAATCCATAGCAATGTTATGTTTCATTTTATTTTTATTTAGCAGGTGTTTATAGGTATCAACATGTCTTCTGATTGTGACTCACCTAATTTTAATCATTTTAAAAATGTGTAGCACACTTTACTATTTATTTTACAGATGTATCAATTAACACTGCATGACATTTTTTGGGTGAATTATCTGTAGTTAACCGATAAAAAATTAATTAAATTATTTTCCAATGTATATTGTGTTACATACGACAATAACATCAATTACAGTTTCAGTTGTTTGTGTTACTTGCTTGAAACCTTTTAGCAATCTTTGAATCAGAACATGCAGATGCAACTAATTTTGGTAAATGTTTTTTTGGTCAAAATTATAAATCGTGCTTTACAACAAACATATCAGGTTACCAGTTTTTTAGTTTTAAAGAACCACTTTCGTGGATAGCTCTATCAAAACCTTTCTTTTATTATTATTATTATTTTTCTATACTGTAAGTACACTATTTTCATGGATGCAGCAGAATTGTCAACTTTGGTTAGCCATACTTTAATATCGCATCAATATTCTTCAATTTTCTGTTTATATGCCAGTTTTCTTTTCTTCGTTAAATCGACTGTTGGTTTACTAGACGATGACAATGTGTCACTCTCTTCATTTTGGCCATCCCAAATGTATCGCATTTTACAATAAACTTTTATCTTTATCAAAGTTTATCTATAATTGATGTTTGCTGAATTGGTGTACAATATAAGAACAATTTTATATCCAGTAGTTTTATAAATCAAAACATTCATAGCATCGGTCTACGTATTCATAATATATACAAACACACCGAAAAAGGTGAACACACAATATAGGCAACCCATTTAACACTCTGACAAGTAGCATATTAACAAATAACTGACATATTATAACAGTAAGCTACTCCCTAAACCAATTTAAAAGTACTGTAGCTCTGAATAGAACTGTTGTTGATGCAAAGGAAATAAAGTGTCGTAAGTTAGAAAATTAACGCAACGTGAGAGTTCACAATATTACGTTTATTTAGCGTGACGCTTTTTATCCTTTTTAGATCGCTCAGCTTCCTTTTTGCGGATATTTATTTGGATACCTTTTTCTGAACGTCGTTATTCTGGAATCGTTAACTGGTTTTGGTCGTTCTTGAAGCGCTGCCATCGAAATATCGAACCGTTGTCATGCGTTTCTAGGCCAATTATTCGAGTTACAGCCGCAACTGCAGCTATATGTTTTTGTTTTTCTCTTGTTGGGCATCAGCCCGTTTGGCTTCTCTTTTTACTTGCATCTTTCAAGCTGTTCGCACTCAGAAAAATTTGTATCGACCTTGGTCTAATTTGGAGGCCGCTTAGTGATAGAATCTTTTTTTAGTGTTCATTCGCATACTGCAGATTCATATAGATCGCATTTGTTGAAGATTATTGGGCTTAGCTGCCCAACGCATTAGTCGCGTATTCAAGCAGCGCTACTACTTGAATTGCAAAGCTGAGAGCTTTTAGTTTTTAGTTTTTGGTAGTTGATCTTGGCACCCTGAGATTTAGGGTGTGTTGGCTAGTATTAGCTGCAAAATTAGCAGTTTTTATTGAGTTTTTCCGTTTTGGTTGTCAAGAGTCCCTGATGCGGCCAAGCTTTGGTTTTTCGAGGTTACAATATCCCGCTGCATTTAGCCGCCTTACGGTTCTGGGAGTATTAACACACGATCTCGCATCGAGCAAGGTATAAAGAATTTGCATATTTGTTCTTGTTCTGAAAACTTGAAATTACTGACTTTTAGCATAGCTTCAAGTTAGACAGAAATCACTGGTACATTTACTGGAACACTTTAAACTCTTACGTATGTGGTGATATACTATAAGTTGCTTGCTTGTAAGATCACAGTAAATTTGTAATTAGCATGCTTTGTTTTCTGTCTTGCGTCAACATTGTAATTTGGAATGCTACGATTTGCGGTTTGCGGCATCACCGCGAACTGTTGTACTAGTATCCCATATTGCGCTTGTTTTCTACTTCCTTGTGGTTAACATATTTTATTGTGGCTGTTTTCTATTTCGTTGTAATTTGGTGTAAGTTAAAATAAAACTTCTGCAATTTGTGGCCACAATAGAGTGCACCACGTTT